>CAIGRN010194760.1:0-13761 GCA_903798345.1 Fraxinus anomala | reverse complement strand
GTCGGTATACACGTTGAGATGGTTGATTGGGTCGGTTGTTCCATCATACTCTTTCATGCCGGAAAGTTTAAACCTGTTTGGGAGCGGATACGATAGTACTTCCGGCGTGAAAGGGGTGTTAGGGGTAAACCCTGTTGTTCCTTGAGCGTTCTTTTGCAATCTCGCGGTAATTCCGTCCTGTATGATCTTGGCCAGCACGCTTGAGTCCATGGTGACCATCCTTGAGGCTGAGGCTGCGGGTGGTGCGCCTGAGGCCCCGGATCCACCGTTATCATTAACTTCTCGAGCATCTCGAGTTCGAGCATCAGTCATGAACCCTTCTTGCTGTTCATCTAGCGGTGGACGTTCATGCACCGGATGCGCATTCCTTTGACTTAATAACTGTGTTAGCGCTGCGACTTGCTGGCGAAGTTCTTCAAAGGCACTTGGATTGACCACCTATGGTTGGGCTACGGGCACTGCAGATGATTCTTCTTGATGAGCTTGGGGTTCCACAACAGGTGGGGGGTCTGGCGCGGACGAGCTCGTTGGAGGAAGACCTAAACGTTTGTTGACCATAGCTTTTGGTAGCGATTTCCCATAGACGGCGCCAATGATGCTGCCAAAAATCGTACCTGTTGATTTCCGAGCTCGACGACGGAGAATGAGCACGAACAAGATCTTATGGTACCTGAAACAAAGGCGTCGAGGTATGTCCTCGTCGTCCCTCCAATACTTAAGTCAGAGAGAGAGTTTGGGAAAATATATGTGATGTGAATTATGTTAAAACTTACCTTTATAATGGTTTGGAATGATATATTTATAGGAGTTGGTTGTGCATTCCTAGTGGGATTATATTTTTGAAATCCCTAGGAGTTCTATCGTGATTAGAAGTGACAATTTGCTTTGATTATGTAACTTCCAAGTGTTTGGATTATGATAGAACTCTCTCGGTAGGGTCCCTTTCAGGTGAAGTAGTATCCTAGCGGGACTCTGATTCCTCGAAAAGCCGTAATCTTGATGATGCCTGAGACCAACGGGAGGCCCAGTCCTCGAGGTGTCTGCTTGAGGACTTTACCCCGAGGACAACATATTTTCCATGAGGTTGGGATGGTCCTCGAGCTTACTTGCTCGGGATATGAAAATCAGGGTGATCACTGGTCCCCGTGCATTCAGAGTAGAGCCTCGTGCCTGAGGTTCTGGGATGGATGCATGTTCTTCATAGGAAACAAGCACCACTCCTCGACTGAGAGGTGGTCGGGGTGACGCCCATTTTGGAGTGAAAGGCATGCTGAGTCATTAAGGAGGCATGATCGTCCTAAGAGCAAGGCGTGACCAGACTCCAGCTTGGCATGATCAGCCTTTAGTCAGGCATGATCAGCTTAGATTGAGGGGTGATCAGCCTTTAGTCAGGCATGACCAGCCTTTAGTCAGGCATGATCAGTCTTTTATGAAGGCATGATCAGCCTAGGATAAGGCATGATCAGCCTTTAGTCAGGCATGATCAGCCTTCAGTGAGGTATGATCAGCCCAGATTAAGGCATGATCAGCATTTTATGGAGGCATGATCAGCCTAGAATGAGGCATGATCAACCTTTAGTCAGGCATGATTAGCTCAGATTGAGGCATGATCAGCCTTTAGTCAGGCATGATCAGCCTTTTATGGAGGTATGATCAGCCTAGAATGAGGCATGATCAGCCCTTAGTCAGGCATGATCTGCCTTTTATGGAGGCATGATCAGCCTTCTATGGAGGCATGATCAGCCTAGAATAAGGCATGATCAGCCTTTTATGGAGGCATGATCAGCCTAGAATAAGGCATGATCAGAATTTAGTCAGGCATGATCAGCCTTCAGATTTTTTTTTTCTTAGTATTAGAATCAAGAATCAAAACTGGCCGAGTCTCGATTTTTATACCCAGAATCGATTAGAAATTGAGTAGAATCTAACAAAATCGATTAGTTCTGGCCATACTCCAGTTCGGCCACATAGTTCTGATACTTTTGCCTACCCCTAAATAGAATTTCCATCTCTATCCAAACTTGTCTTGAATTTTTAACTTTATGTTTATGTATGGTATATTAAGAATAATTAATTAAATAGAATAATAAATGAGGATATTTCAATTCCGCACACCCCATGGCCACAACTCTTGAAACTCTTGAAGGATTCCATTCCCTAATAAATTTTTAGGAAAATATAAGAGTAAATTTCAAGAACCTAACATGACTTGAGGTATATAATTTTGATGATTGACTTTTATTCTTATAGTACCATATCTTCGATCTTTCCTATATGATTTCTTGCATATCGGTTTCTATCATCTACTACTTCACTCGAACAAATACAGAAACATTTTCTCCAATTTCAAAATTAATAAATACAGTCAAGTACACATATTCTTCTTTGCACTATTTCGTAAGGAAGAAAAAATTAATCTAGGAACACATTTGTTGACCTCGAGATTTCGAGTAGACAATGTGGTCAACAAATCCTTGCTCCACTCCCATCCATATGTCAAGTTCTTGTGCTCTTGGACAAACTTTGGTGCACATGACCTTCTTTGATGAAATGGAAAATGATCGCGGGCACTCCGAGATCAAATTAGTCATCTATAGAGATATTTGGGTGTGAGATGGATGATGAATGAGAGCAACAAGAATTTGTATTAAACTGTTGAGAGTGTAAAATTGTATTACCTTCGAATGACACCAAGTTCTTGTGCTCTTGGACAAACTTTGGTGCACATGACCTTCTTTAACGATGTGGAAAACGATCGCGGACACTTTGAGATCAAATTAGTTATCTATAGAGATATTTGGGTGTAAGATGGAAGATGTGGTTATCGTTGGATGAGTGACATGTGGCCTCATCGGGTTATGGGTTGACCTCATAGGCATCACATTCATTGTCCTAGGTCGCAACCTTAAATGATTCTGTAAAAAAGCACCCTATGTCCAAAGCCTATCATCCAAAAAGTACACCGACAAGTTGAGTAAGAGGCACCTATTGCAGAGTTGTCAAATCAATCTCGAATAGAAGATGTTTTAGGGGAAGCAATTTTATGGAAAATGCCTTGTGGAACAAAGGCCCAGCACTTTAGAGATATCCTGCAATAGCTCATGGTATCTCGCCTCGAGCATGGATGTTCAACCTCTACAGTTGGCTTTGACTGAGGTTCTTAGGTGACTTCGACTTCTTAGCATGATAGCCTCGGGTAGGCAAGGTAAGTAAAGGGATGTAGAGTGCGAGCTTTAGATGGTTTCTTGTTGTATCTTAGATGCTTGCCACGTGGCCAGTCTCATGAGACGAGGTGTAGTAATAATTCTCCAAGTCCAAACATGAATGTTCATATAAGGCGTAAACTTTCGTTGGATAGAGAAATAATACATGAGAGCTTATGAACTATCTCCGTCGTTTAATCTAATTGAGGTGATGTTAATATCTGATAGCTGAAATAGAAAAGTAATGATGTTATGTCATGTAGTTGATATAATTGGTGAAATAGTGGGGTATGTTCACTGGTACTGATTTCGAGGCGAGATTAGGACTCAATTTATAGTTGTCTTATTGTGACAAGGTGTAACAAGTTACTTCTCTTCAAGTTCAAACGTATTTATTCATAAAAGGCACGAGCTTTGACTAATGAGGAAACCCGTGTGCCTAGGCTATGAGTATCAAAATGAAGTTACTTAGCATAAGAAGAGAGTAAGTTTAGGATAACACTATCAATATCTGACAAGGCCACTTGCTTTTATTACTTGAAGCGTTAATGTAGAGGCGATGTTCTATATTGCAGGGATGAGGTTCTTATACTAGGAGAAAATAGAGCTGCAAGAACGAAGTCCAATGTTTCAGGGATGAAGCTTTTCACTTATGAATAGTGTAATTGTAGAGGCAAGGTCCTATATTTCCTGGACGAGGCTTTGGATGAGGCCTCTGTAACTAAATGAGATGTTGGATCTGAAGCTATGATTTTATTGTGACAAGAGATTAATGGGACACGTGCTAATGATTCGAAAAGTTACATATTTTCTAGAATTGACAACGGGGTCGCTTGATCTCAATACATGTTACTTCAAGCATTTAATAGCAATGATGGCCTATCTTTGTGTATTTAGGAGCGACGTGCCTCTATGCTTTCTGAAGTGAACAATGTCATCCTAACCCTCCATTTAATTTCAAATGAAACCTTTTGAGTTTAACGGCTCACATGGGTTCGACAGATGGACATCCATGATGAATCTTAATTTGATCCAACGACTGAGGTGATGAGGCTTTGCTTGTAAAAGGAGCTATTTGCACATTTTACAATCTTTTTTACTTTGTTTTTTCACACATTCAAACATCTAAAAATGATTGAGAGATTTCGACTTTGGTAGAAATTAAAATTCAATTAAAATTAAAAAATCAATCGTTATTGTTGATTTTTATTAGACGAGCAAGACCCAATAACGACTATATTTTCAATTTTAATTGACTTTTAATCAATACCGAACACGCCCCATTGAAATTGCAGCAAGTTAACTTAGGGATTCCGTTCAAGCTATAGCAAATAATTTAACTTTAGGTAAAGTTCTTTAATTTTGTGAATTTTTCTCCACTTGTTTTCGCTTTTTTCCCCTTAGAAACACGTAAGCTTCTCAAATGGATTCACATTCCAATGAGGGCTATGATCAGAGGGGGGAGACCTTAGAATAATAGATTCCACTATTGAGGTGCCCAACATTCGCAGCCGTCGTAAAATGGCCGAGGCGATGGTATTAAGGAAGAACACTCCGGTCCCTATAGATTATAGCATTAAGTTTAAGAGTTCGCTAGTACCTCGAATATGACACAGTAAAAACTGGACAAATTTAGTGAAAATTATAGGACTTGACACTATAGAACTTCTAGTGCTTGAATTGGAGGAGGGCATGCTATTTGAGGCCAGGATGTATGGCAGTAATTATGAAGGCGATGATGTATCTTCAATTGCACTTTGTTCTTCAGGTTGGTTTTGAATGTATATATTTTAGGCCGTCCCAGCTCGCACCCAATACCTGGAGCCAAATGGTGGGCTCTTGGTTTTTGTGGAGGGAGAGAGCCCTGTGCGTAGAGATGCCTCAACAGGTGCTCTAGCTCTTTATAAACTTGGGCCTTGGGAAAAGGCAAAGGGTACAAGGGCTGGTATTATATGATGCACTGGGTTGCCCTCTCCTCGTTTGTCGTTGGCCTTCCTAGTTCAATTAAGAATTGGAAGGAGATGTGGATCCAGACATGACTATACCAACCAAATACATCGATGTCAATAAGTGTTGTTAGTCAAAGTAAATGTTAAAAGACATAATGTTTTAACATTGATACTTATCGTTTTATTTGTAATTTTGCAGATTTTTTAGGTCTACGAAATTTTTGGGTATAAAAGAAGACATATACAAGTTACATATCAGAGCTCGTAACTATTCGTCCTTATCCATCGAAGGATTTTCTTTATTCTTCATTCACTCATAACCTCCAATGTTAATTAACTGATGCCTCATCTTATTCTCTATGTTTTTCATTTTTTATACAAATTTTTACGTCTCTTCATTTTCTAATTTGTAGTTGACCATGCTAAGATAAAGCTTGATATGTTGTCGATCCGTCAGGTTGGTTCTAGGGCCCGAGAGATAAGAACAACTTCTGCTTTTTACAAGCAGCAGATGAGTGAATTGAAAAAATTCACAAAGCTCAACTCACTAAGATTACCTTAGAGAGGGAAAAAACCTCAACAATAAAGGCTCAAGAGTAGGAAATATATTGAGGCGCCAAGGGCCTCGTCTTCATAGACTCCTACCATTTATTGTCTTTTTTAGCCTCTACACACCCCTATCCATCTTTGAGAGCCCTTGACATAACAATCGAGGAAGACAAAATGGAGGTCATTCTTCAAAGCTTGACTAATGGGGAAAAAAGGTTCACCCAACAGGGGTGAGGCGATAAAGCACAATTTTTTTGGGGGGCCACAAAGTGGATTTTGTCCAAAAGTCCTTCAGATTCCCATCGAAAAAGTGAGGGTTGCCTTTGTTATTTTATATGACGTGGAGGACCTATTAGAGGTCGGTAACATGCAAATATCCTGGGCCTTGGGGGTTGGCCTAGTGGCCCTAGATCTTCTCAAGAACCTTTAGAGGTAAAATAAGGAGTTCATAAAAAGGCCTTGAAGGCAGACAAGGAGGCAGGAAGGTTGAGACTGAAGCGGACTAAAGTTGTGATTAAGTTGGATTCTTCTAAGCTATACATGAATCGACTAAAGAATGAAGTCCATGAATCTCATTCCGAGGTTAATATTTTGACAAAGCAAGTGGAGGCCTCAAATAATCATTAGAGGATAATGGATGACGCCTTGGAGATGGCCAACAAGGAAAAAGGAAAGCTGAGGGTTGAAGTGGATGAGTTTCGAGTGGAGGTAGAGGATCTGATGAGCTAGCTTCAAACTGCTTGTGAGGAGATAGTGAAGAGTCATATGTATAATTTCCATTTGACAGAAGATTACAACTACTTTGCAAATTAATAGGGAACCTTTACTTACGACTAGGAGCTGAATAGGACCAAAGAGCTCCTCCCTATTTGCGACATTAGTCCTTTGTCAGCAGAGTTTCGAAGTTCGATTGAAGCATCAACTTCGGTGAATGGTGAAGCAAATACAATTGATACTTGTGTCGAATATCTCCCAGGATTCTTGAGTAAACCTTGAATCCCATAACTCGGGCTTTTTTTCCTTTTTTATATTTTGTAATTTCATGGCTTCGGCCCCTTTATAAAATCACTTCTTATTATTATTGAAATACTTTTTGAAGCTCATAGCTCTTCTTTACTCATTGCACATCAATATTTATACAAGTATTTGATGCTTCATTCTTCCATAAGTAAATGATGTAATAACTAATTTCTTTGCGAGTTGATAAGTATTTTATTGCTTCGACACTTAAAGTAACAACATTCAACCAAGTTAAACCACTTAGGAATGATTAATGCTTCGATTCTTTTAAAACGTTATATGAACCGAACGACCAATCCGATGATAAATAAGGTAGTGCTTGAATCATAATTCTTTCAAATTATTAACCAAGGCACCTCGAAGAACTTAAAAACTAAGCTTTGGGGACATTATCAATAATTATAAAGGTTGATATTCGGTAAATGCATGGATAAGGTCATCGAGGAATCACTTTTGGTTGGGGTAGCTTTGTCATTTTAATTTAAACAAATTCAATTGAGGATGTTTTGTATGGCGACGTTTTGGCTATTACAAGGGCCGATAGCTTCAATTCGTGCATAATTTGGAGGCAAGTCCTATTTGGAAAACTAGATTACCTTTCTTAAATAGGTGAATAGGTGGATGCATCTTCCAAGGTGAAGTGCTACCACCACAAGGTATGATGAGTTTGACTCGTACAGGATGTGGAGGCAAGTTCCCTTTGAAAAAATAGCTTACCTCTCCCGCGGAAGCAAACGAATAAAGGCGTCTTGTATGGCCGACTGTATACCACTGGAAATGATTGATGAGTTCGGTTCACAGAATTTGGAGGCAAGTCCTCTTTGAGAAAAATAACTTCTCTCCTATAGAAACAAAAGAATAAAGACTTCCTGTGTGGCAGAGTGGCTGCCACTGTAAGGGATTGACGAGTTCAGTTCGTATAAGATTTGGAGATAAGTTTCTTTAGAGAAAACTAGCTTACCTCTTCTGCAGAAATGAAAGAATAAACACTTGCTGGAAATGTCCTTTTCGTTCATAAGAATCATTTTATAGAGGATGAGTAGTTCGTCCAACTAATGGAGAGCTTATTGATAACACTTACGTAAATGCTCCATAGTCCATGGATGAGGTTGCACATTTCCATCCCGTGTATTTAATTTTGTAAGTTCCAAGGCGTAGGTCTTCTTTGATAGGTAAATACCCTTCCAGTTGGGGCTTAGTGTGCCTACATTATGATCTTTTAAAATTATTCGCATCTTTCTTAGAGTTAGATCACCTATCCGGAAAGACATCTTTTTGACTTTGGCGTTGTAGTAACATGTTATCTTCCTTTGATATGAGGCAAGTTTTATCTGAGATTCGTCCCTCTTTTCATCAAGGAAGTCAAGTTCTATTCTTCTTAGCTTGTCTTTTGAGATTTCATTGAAGCGTAGTTGACGAGGTGAAGGAAGTCCCACTTTCATTATGCTCATAGCTTTGGCTCCATAAAACATGGAGAATGAAGTTTCTTTAGTAGTAGTTCGGCGGGTAGTCATATGGCCCACAATATATTAGGAAGCTCGTCAACCCATGCATCCTTGGAGACATCAATTTTTTTTTTCTAAAAGTGTACTTGATGGTTTTTTAGATTTCCAATTAGCCATTTGCTTGAGGATTACATGGTATGGATAAGTGCTTCTTTGTTCCTAGATCTTTGCAAAACTCTCTAACCTTTTTGTTGTCAAATTGCTTGAGGATGACATGGTATAGATGAGGGAGTGGAGAATGTTGTACCTGTAGATGATGTTCTTCTAGATAAACTTGGAAGTGTTTGGCTTTTATATTTTAGCCAAGGATTTGGTCTCTACCCACTTAGTGAAGTAGTTGATGGTGACGATGGCGTAACACTCACCGCCTCTCCCTTTTTTAATGGGCCAATGGGGTCGATTTCTCGTTTTGCAAAGGGCCAAGGCCTTGTTACTGCAATGAGCTCCTGAGAGGGCTTCATTTGGACAGTGGCAAAGTGTTGGCACTTGTTGCACTTACGCACATAATGAAGGGTATCCTTTTTTAAGTTAGGCCAATAATATCTTTACTCATTACTTTTTGTGTAGGTGCATGCTCTCCTGCATGTGCCACATATTCCTTTATGAATTCCTTGAAGATGTAGGTTGCTTCTTCTCCTCCGGTGTATTGAAGAAGGGCAAAGAGAAACATCTTTTGTATAGGACATCATCTTGGATTATAAGTGTGCTGCTCTTTGTCTAAACTTGCAAGCCTCTTCCTTATCTTCAGAAAGGACTTGGTCTATGAGGGAGGCTATAATTGACTTTATCCATGGTGGAGTATCTTCTATTGAATCACTTCGGCACCTTCACTTATGGAAGGTCTATGGAGGTACTTCATTAGTACTCTCTTTAGAAGCTCGAAATTTTTACTGTTGCATTCTCAAAATGAGGAATCTGCGTGAGCTCGAATTTCTTAATGTGTTAAAAGGAAGTCCATCACTTGTTTGAGATACATTGCCATATTATTTTTCACCGCGATGTAGTTTTTATTGTCTTAGCTTACCATCAGTTGAGAGTCATTGTTTGCAAATACTCTCTTTACAGGCATTTCTTGAGCTAACCTGAGTCCAACTAGAAGGGCCTCATATTTAGCCACATCATTGGAGTCTTTAAATTCAAACCTCAATACACAATTGGGTTGTGGTCTTCTAGACTTACTAGGATAACTCTTGACGAACCATTGACGAAGATGTGCCAAGTTGAGAGCTCAACGGGTTCCATCGTCATCACTATTTGAAGATTGATGAATGTTGCCTCAAAGTGAGCAAGGGCTTGCCCTTTACTAGAGGTCTTTCACTTGAAGATAATGTCAAGTTGACTCCATAGCCTATCACTAATCTCTCGGAGGCATCCAATTTCTAAAGCACCTGCTTAAGTACAAAATTCATTAACCTCATTCCATTTTTTGCCTCAATCAAGGGGAGATTATCTCTAGAGGGTCATCTCGCCTCTTCCTATTGGAGTTGTTTATACTATCTCGATGGTGATAAATCCCTTGTTATGGGGCAATCATCTCTCCTAGATCCACAAGGATTTTTCACTTTAGTGGTATTTGTCATGTGGAGGTAGTCGTTGGTGCTGTGTCCATGGGTTCGATGGAACCTGTTGTAGCATCTTATGTCCCTGGGTACTTATTGGGTCATATTGTCCTTGGCCTCATATTAGGCTGACTGCTGGGGATTAATTCCTTGGTGTCCACAGCCGCTAGGATCTATCTCATCATAGACATGATGTGGAAGGGCATTCTGTGTCGTAGCAACATAGACATGACCCATGGTAGAGGCAACATGTTATTATTCCTCCTAGTTTCATTCCTGGTTTACCAGGTTGGAGGTTGGGCCTCCGTCTCTATGCCTTCATGGTAGAGGTGGTCCAACCTGACGTAGCTTATGCGATCGATGTTTCTTGACTCGTGACCTCATCTCTTTCAATTTTTCCAGTTGATCATAAGTGGTGGGTTCTTGTTGCGAACACCATCCAGAATAGGATGTTTATATTGAGCCATCTCTTTAGAGAAAATAGAGCTTCTGCATCGAAAATATTTTCGCAGTAGATCCATTCATTAATGAAGCAGGTTAAGTAACTTTCCAATGAATCATCAGCTACTTGCCGCATGTTATAGAAGTGTTGAATTGGAGTTACTCCTGGTCTTGAACACACGAAGAAGGTTGTGTTAAGTGGAAGTCTCTACATTTTAATGATGGGGAGGCTCCTCTTAGGCCCATTTGGGACTTGTAAGAGCCGAGGTGATCTTCTAAGTCACCAATCCTTTCATACTTAGCTTAGGCATCTTAGGCAATATGAAGCTAGGGTCCCGTAAGTGTCCTTCATCTCCTAGGAGAATGGGAGGTTGTTGTCGTCGTCTAGTTCATAAGAACTAGATGTTCACACCTCCTCGTATACTCTATATGAAGGTGGAAATTGGTAGGTTAGAAGCTCACAGATTGCTCCCTTGTTGCCACTTCAACAAACCTTCTCTCTCGCCCATTCCTAGACTCGACTCTATTTTGTGGTATATTTCTAGGCATTTCGTCCTAGGGCCTAGTTCTAGACACCTCATCCTAACCCATTTCTAGGTACTCTAGCTCCTAACCTACTAAAGAAATTGGCGGACCTGTTAAGTCTTCTTTCCAATTTGTAAGTAGGAAAAATGTTGTTATTTCTATCAAGTGGGCCAATTACAGGTTATCCCCTTGAATGATTTAAGGAGAAGTTAAACTCTACATCCCTTTCAGTAGGGTTGCTCTCTTTTTCGCACATCTAATATTGGGGCATACTTTACACTTCTTGCTCTCCTCGTTGATTACTCCATTGGCCTTGGAAGAAGCCTGGACGGAGCATGTTGGGGACATTTGCAAGCTCATTTGTGCTTGCATCTGTTGGAGAAAGAGCTGCATAGTAGAGTTTTTCTCCATGATGCTCCTCACTGCTATTTGCAGATTTGCACTTTCTTCACTAGCACTCATCTTGTTGGGATGCCTCTTTTCTTCAAAAAAGAGGGATCTTCTTGGGTTAGCTTTCTCTAATGTTTATCATTTCTCCAAGGAAAATTAAAACACTTTGCCTTTTGTAACTTTATCGATCGACAGATTGAAAATAAAGAGTAACTTGACTTTTCTTCAAAACTTTCATTTGTTCTTTATTCAAGAACATTACTTTTTCAAAGGGGAATGAGGTTGATTTTCCGGTAGGCTTTTCCTCACGGGATATGCTCGTGGTCAAAAGTGTGATTTTTCACATACAATATCAATTTGTTGACTCTTTCGACTAGATAGTGTGGCCAACATATTCTAGCTCCACTCCACATGTTAGATTTCTGCACACTTGGACAGACGTTAGGTGTACTTGACCTTCTTTGATGATGGGAGAGGCGGTCGCGGACACTTTTACAATCAACTCAATCAACTATAGAGATATTTGGGCGTGGGATGAATAATGAACGAGAGCCTCAAGAATGTGTGTGATAGCAGCTTGAAGAAAGTATTACTGAGTCATTTCACTATTAAGAGTGTAAGAATACATTATCTTTGAATGATGCCAAGTGTGAGCTTTTGTAGTAGGAAAAAATAGATGGTTGCCGTTGAACGTGTGACATGTGGTTCCCCTTAAAGGCTCACAGTCCATAGACATCACATTCGTTTTCCTAGGTCCAAGACGACATTAAATGATTTTGAAAAGTAGTCACCCTATATCCTAGGCCGATCATCTAAAAAGTAGACTTAAAAGTTGATTGAGATGCATTTGTTGTAAATGTGCCAAATCAGTCAATCGTACAGATGATCTTTTGGATAAAGAGAGATCATGAAAGATGTCTTGTGGGACAAATGTTCGTCACTTCGAGAATATGTTGCAGCAGCTCGTAGCACATCGTCTTGAGTATGGAGGTTTGACATCTACATGTCGTTCTAATTAATGTGTTTAGTTCACTTCGACTTCTTACATTGATGGCATTGATTAGGCTAGGTAAGCAAAGTGACACAAAGTGCGGACCTTAAATGACTTCTTCTTGTTTCTTAGTCAACTGCCACGTGACCATTTTCGTGGAACGAGTAACACATTCTTATATCACTTCCTTATTTTTTTATTTTTCTGAAAGCTACTAAAGAACTTTCTATTTTAAATATATTTCCATTACATTTTTCTTATGCGTAATAGAAAATTATATAATGTAATAGATTGGATTGTGAAAATTTTCAGTTTTAACTAAACATTAAAATCTATTTTTTAAAACAATTGAACTATTAAAATAATTCTAAAAGGTATATTAAGTACTCGACAGACTATTTTTCCTTCAAAATTCCCTCAAAAGTATACATCAATATGGGGAAGAGTCCCTGTAATTTTTAAAACTGGAGGTAGTGTTTCCGTATTTGTCACATACCTTAAACAATATCTCAAAATTTTGGCCCATATTAAAAGAATATGGGGATATGACACCTAATTAAGCGGCTGCTTGGGTGGTAAATTGGTTCTTGATATAACATTGAATTTGAGAAGAAAATATAACAAAAACCAATCAGCTGAACTGAAAAATGTGAAGTAGATAAGCAGCCACCTAAGAAGAAAAGAAATAGAGATAAATCACTCTGTAGTCAAACGATTAAAGTACTTTTTTCTCAGCAAAGAACAGAAGGGGAGTATGTCTGACCAAAAACTACCACACGAGAAAGCATCCATTGCCAACCTGGGCAGCCAGGACAACAAAAGTACCACAGAACCGACTTTAGATTTCTATTCAAGTTTCTCAAGCACTAGTATATACAAGAAACAACGGTTCTTGAAAAGGCAGCTATCTAATGGGGAAACATTGAATGGGGCGAGCAACCTATACAAATACACAGGCGTACGCCACCAACTGTAACAAAGTTTCCATTTACTAAGCATTTGTTTTATTCATGGTGACATCACATCATCCATTGTTGTGATCATTTGCACATCTGTTTCCTCAGATGCTGCTTTCCTCGTTGGGCCCCCCTTGGGATCACCTAATGGATACATAATAATATCTTAAAATCATAAACCACAAAAGGGTATAGCTACTAAGATGCCTTCAATAAGTCTCACCAAATATGGAATCAGTTGATGACCGACTCAGTGATGTACTCCTGATAAGATCTGCAAAAATTAAATGAGGTCCAAGAAGAATATCATGAAATTGTTTCTTCCCTTAAGAGTATCATAAACATTTTTCTTGACAAAATATAAGCAATTTTAGTTTCTAAAAGTATGTTGGTGATGTAAACCAGAAGAGTAACAGATGAAAATTGAAGCATATTTATACATGAAAGTTTAGACAACAAAACATGTATTATATGAACTGCACACCAGCAAGTTAAAAGAAAATGATAGGCATGAAAAAATAGTGTAACAGAGGAAGAATATGTTTATATATTGGCATAAATGAAGCAAATAAGCATATTTATATAGAGGGACAAAGCCTTGCATGCACGTATAAGTGGAGTTTCAGGAGAACAAATATCCTAACCTGGTGACTGACGCAATGCCTCCTTAACA
>CAIGRN010194714.1:0-12815 GCA_903798345.1 Fraxinus anomala | reverse complement strand
CAACATGCTGATATCTTAACAAAGTTAATTGGGAAAGGAAAGTTTGAAACACTAAGAGATCTTGGTGTTTCCAGCAAAAATGTCAAGGAGGAATGTTGAGTGTAGTATGACATTTTCGCTAGACCTTTGAATTACACCTTAATCTATACTCAGTCACCTTCTCCCATAATTCATAGTATCAAACATGAACTTAATCCATCTGTATTTTGTTTGTGCAGACAACCACTATACCACACTGCCTCTATATCTTACTTTTCGAAATCTTATCGAATAATTTTGTCAAAACATAAACTATGCAATTTGCCTAAACACTTCCATTTTCCAATAGGAACTCATGCAAGTAAATATTACTCCATAAATCTCAATTACTACCAATAAAAATAAGTGCACTTTGTATTCTTCTTTGACAAGTGATTATGTCCATTATTTCCTTCAAAAACAGAGTGCCAGCCATACTGTTTTGCATCAATTTCCTGTTTGGACACTATAGAAGTCTTTTATGTCAGCCAAGCTAAAATGTCATTTGTCTGTGACAATGCAATCAGCAGAAATGACTAGTGCATTATGAGAGCCAAAATAAAGATTTGTTTAATAGAATATGGTCAGTTGCAATTTCAAGCACCTCATCTGTACCTTGACCTTGGTGTTCTCAGATGTTTTGGCCCTTTTTTGGAAAGGAAAATTAGTTCTATTTATAATGAATACAGGCTTAATACAGAGCATGAGATGAAGTAAGAACACACCTGAGTATATTACCATCAAAGCTCAGAATTTCGGAGCTGCAATGCTGTCGGTTAGCAAGTTTCAGTCTCTGGTGCTCACTTAAGGCTCCAGATATAGGAAAAGAAGGATCCGTAAGTGGGTTCCATTTTCCACATGCATAAGTCATCAGTTGTTGAGATGAATCCTTTGGCTGTTCTTTCTGGTAAAGAAGTTTTGCAGTCGGACCAGTTGCTTGGTACTCAGCACAAACATTATGCAACCTTTTCCTCAAGTCTTGCATTGCATCATGATGCTCAGTCAGTAATTCTGTTTGAAGTAACTGAGAAGAAACCACTCTTCCACATATATCTTTACATAATTTGGGACTAAAAAGAGGAATGCCAAATTGCACACTTAACGGAACCCACTCGTACTTCTTACCATCAACTGACAAGTTTTCTGATTCTTGTTCTTTAAAAAGTCTCAATAAGCTAATATATCCGATGCTCCACAAATTTATTCTGTTTGAAATATTACTTAAAAGTGAATCCAACTTTGAGGTTCCCTCTCCACATAACCCCAGTTCCTCTCCTATGTTTGCTATTGAACCATCAGAGTTCTTCAAAGGTAATGGAACATCTAAAGTAACAAGTTTTCCACTATCATCGAGGTCATACCTGCTAAAAGGTTGCACCAGTACAGCAGAGTATTTGAGAAGTGAATTTAAACAATGTAAGAGTATGCTTCCTTTAACTAAATTCCCTTCAAATTTCCCTCCCAAACCTCCAACCGTAGATCCATCCCAAGAACACACAAGGGCTTTCTCGCAACCAGCTAGTGGTGCAGGAAGCATTCTCAAAAATTGACCTTTCATTAAAACTACAGAAAGAGGTCCACAGCCTACAGCAGAATACAGCACCAATTTCATCCAGGGAGTCATAGAAGAATGTGAAGGAGGACCAAAATGAATGGGACCTTTGGGTCCAGGCAAAACAGAAGAATGAGGAAGTGGAACCATGGACGTGATAATGTCATAGTCACGGAGAAATAGACGATCTAAAGTTGCAGGTGGAAGAGCAGCCAAGCTTTCACAGCGAAGAATATCCACTCGGTATTTTCTCTTTTTCTTTGCCATCTCTTTTCCAGTATCTAAACCCTCGACAGAATATGACTTTTCATCATTTGATACACAAAGATTTGATGTGGAATCCCCAGCATAGTTAATCTCCTCAGATACGGTAGCAGATAACTTTTCATCACGAGTACTTCCAGTTAACTGTTCAGCAGAATCATAATCTTCCTGGGTCATTCTTGAATCTACAGAATCCTTAATATTTGACATAGATTCTTTTGTACCTGTTCCTCCATATCTATTGACCAAAGAAACATCAGATATCAAAGTTGCCTCCTCATCAGTAACAACACCACCTGATGTTAGACATTCCAGGACACACCGGAGACTGAATGCATGATTGGCAAATTCTTGCAATTCTCCTTCAAATCTGGTTCCCTCTAGTGTACTTAGATCCTTACAAAGATCTGCAATGCTAGCATTACCGAGTTTTCCTGCTTCGTACAATGTGACAGCATGAGATTTAAGACCTGCAAGAGATGTTGAAAAATAAAATAAGTGAACTCAGCAACAGAATAATGTCACAATCATATAGGTGGGTGATGGAATAAGAGCTATATTGAAAATAATTACAACTAGAACTTGAGCAGATACAAGATAGAACATCCTTGTCCCTACTAAAGCAGGACAAAAATTAAACTGGTATATCAATTCCGAGAACATCAGAGAAACTGACACCGACAACAGATTGTAGAAAATCGAGAATAGAAAGCTGTGATTTATTACAGATTGTATTTTTAGGATGATTTTTTTTCCTTTCATAGCTGATTGATTATTTCCTTTTTCTTATTCATAGTGTGTATTATAAATAGGTTGTATTATGGCTGTATTAAAGACTATGAAATAATAAAGTATTCATCTTTGATTTCATCTTCATGGTATCAGAGCCTAGGTTCCTCTAACCTAGCAAATCAATGGCGGAGATTGATTCTTTCCTTTTTCTTATTCATAGTGTGTATTATAAATAGGTTGTATTATGGCTGTATTAAAGACTATGAAATAATAAAGTATTCATCTTTGATTTCATCTTCATGGTAGGTTCCTCTAACCTAGCAAATCAATGGCGGAATTCACCGCCAACAGCAAGGAAACAGAAACTTCTGAAACTTCTCATGTTGAAGTAGAGGCAAACCCGTCAATTGGTCCCAATGGTCTCGAAAATTCCTCCTTCCATCTCACTCTGGAGAAACCGAATGGAAATTTTTTTCGAGAATGGGCCCAATCTCTGAAATTGATGATCGATGGAAAGGGGAAGCAAGGTTACCTTAATGAAGAAACAGAAAGGCCGACCGACGCTACTCTTCTGCAAAAGTGGAAGTCCGAAAACGAAGATAAGGTGTATCTTGCCGGTCTGAATCGCGAATTGCACGACGCCAGAGGAAAAATTCTTTGCCGGCGACCACTGCCATCTACTTGTGAAGTGTTTACAGAAGAACGACGGGAGGAGTCTCGCCGGAAAATAAGGTTAAAGGAAAGCCCCGAGTCCGTTTCTTCTCCAGAAGTGTCGGCGCTGTCTGTCAAAAGAAATGGGCCTCCTTATTTTAAACAAAATGGGCCAGTAAGTATTGGGCTATGGGCTGGATCTTTAAAAGGGCATGGATCTTCAAAATTTGGGCCAGAATTAAATGGGCCAACGGCTGAAAATAGAACAGAGTCTCTGGGCCTATTTTCCAAAGGAATTTTAAATGGGTCAACCCAAAAACAAAACCCAGGAGCCGAGGGTACCTAGTTGAGACGAAAACGAATTCTTCTTCAACCGATGCATTCAACCTTGAACAACTAGGGCAACTTTATCAAATTTTCTCGAGTCTTCAAATATCTCCTCAGCCTTCCCCTAAAGGTCTTTCTAACTTACTAGCCCACAAAGGTAACTTTCTAAGAGCCTTGAGCACCTCACGATATAAAACTGTTTGGATTATCGACTCTGATGCGTCCGATCACATGACAGACTCATACAACCTATTCTCTTCATACTCACCTTGTGCTGAAAATATTAAAGTAAAAAATTGCAGATGGCTCATTCTCATCGGTTGCAAGAAAAGGGAGTATTCGAATATCCGAGTCCCTAACATTAGAATCTGTTTTCCATGTCCCAAATTTGTCATACAACTAGAGAGTCTGAATCGGTGATAGGTCCTGATCCTTCCAATGCATTAGACCTCCAGATGATGATTTACCCATTGCCATCAGAAAACAAACTCGATCATATACTCTCCATCATATTTCCAAATTCATATCGTATAACACTCGATCTATAGGATTTCGTACTTTTACGGCTAATCTTGATAAAAACAGAAATCCCAAAAAATATTCAGGAGGCATTGGAATCACCCAAATGGAGAGATGCAGTAATGGAGGAAATGAGAACCTTAAAGAAAAATGAAACATGGGAAGTGGTTAGCTTCCCATAAGGAAAGAGACCTGAAGGCTGCGAATAGGTCTTTAATGTGAAGTACAGGGCTGATGGGACAATAGAACGCTACAAAGCTCGTTTGATTGCCAAGGGATATACACAAACTTATGGCATCGATTACACAGAAACATTTGCACCAATGGCAAACTAAATACAGTTTGGGTTCTTTTGTCCTTAGCAGTTAATCTAGACTGGCCTCTCCAACAGCTAGACATTAAGAACGTATTCTTGAATGGAGAGCTAGAAGAAGAAGTCTTCATGACTATACCACCAGACTTTAACAAAAAGAATGAAGAAAATCAAGTGTGCAAACTCAAAAAGTCTTTCTATGGCATCAAACAGTCTCCAAGAGTGTGGTTTGACAGATTTGCAAAATTATTGAAAAGTCAAGGATACCAGCAAGGACAGTCAGATCATACCATGTTCTTCCAACAATCCAAAGATGGGACAAAGACTATTCTGATTGTATATGTTGATGATATAATCTTAACTGGGGACAACATAGATGAGATGGAAAGACTAAAGAAATGCTTAGCAACTGAATTTGAAGTAAATGATCTAGGACAAATGAGGTACTTCTTAGGGATGAAGGTTGTAAGATCGAAGAAGGGTATTAGTGTTTCCCAATGGAAATACATTCTTGACCTTTTGGCTGAAACCGGCAACCTGGGATGCAAACCAAGGACGCCTATTGAAGCAGGAAAAATAACAACGAATACCAGAAATCTGGTGGAAATAGATAGATATCAGAGGCTTGTTGGTAAGTTGATCTATCTCTCACATACTAGGCCAGACATCGCTTCCGCAGTCAGCGTGGTAAGTCAGCATATGCACTCTCCCAAAGAGGTACACTTGGAAGCTGTATACAAAATCCTCAGATATCTAAAAGGCACATCTGGGAAAGGACTATTCTTTGGAAAAAAATATAAAGAAAGGAGGAGAAATATTCACAGATGCAGACTGTGCTGGATCAACGGAAGACAGAAGATCTACCACCGGCTACTGCACATTTGAATGGGGAAACTTGGTAATATGGAGGAGCAAAAAGCAGAATGTAGTGGCGAGAAGCAGTGCTAAAGCTAAATTTAAAGCTGTCGCACAAGGAATATGTGAAGGGCTATGGATAAAGAAACTCTTAGAAGAACTAAAAGTCGAAGTGAAATTTCCAATCAAACTTTATTGTGATAATAAAGCAGCCATCAACATTTCCCTCAATCCAGTACAACATGATAGAACCAAATATATAGAAGTGGACAGACATTTTATCAAAGAGAAAGTGGAAGATGGGATTATTTGTATGACATATGTTCCTACAAAAGAACAGACTGCAGATATCTTTACTAAGGATTGTCTCGACATATTTTCGACGACTTCAGCAGCAAGTTGAACATGATCAACATCTACAGTTCAACTTGAGGGGGAGTGTAGAAAATCGAGAATAGAAAGTTGTGATTTATTACAGATTGTATTTTTAGGATGATTTTTTTTCCTTTCATAGCTGATTGATTCTTTCCTTTTTTTCTTATTCATAGTGTGAATTATAAATAGGTTTTATTATGACTATATTAAAGACTGTGAAATAATAAAGTATTCATCTTTGATTTCATCTTCACAGATAAAGCTGATCACATGTACATAAAGTGCACAATTGCAGAGAAACTTCAACCCACCCCCAACCCACGAAGAAATAATAAATAAATAAAACACTTCAACGAAGAAACAAATGAAAAGGGAAAAAACCCTCCAAATATTCAGTTCTGATTATTTTCTTGCTCTTTTCGTTATATTTAATATTTACATTCTAGGAGTACAGATAATTATTTTTCATCATTTTATGCTTTATCCTTCCAGATGCACCTTCTTAAGCACATCAATTAAATTAATTTTGTTTTGATTCCTCCCTGAACTCCTTAAACCAATTAGCATCCCAGAAAACATATCAGGAAGCATGAGCTAAAGTGAATTTCCATGCATGTTTTTAAAATTATGACCATTTCTGCATCTTAGGTCATAGCATGATACTGAAGATACAGATTTTAGCAGAAGAGATAATATGCACTCGTTAACAAGTTAATACTCTTGCTTAGTGCCAAGCCTTGAGCAGAAACCGGTATCATGTAAGGGCTTCAAATTTTCTCAGTTGATCCCACAAAAACAAAGTTGTAAGAATTACTGCCCATCTAATTTGTCTAATAATAGTAGAATAGCCTTCGGTATTTCTTATTTATTAAAGTTCCCTTGATTGGTACCCTAAACTAGGTCATGAGAGGTCGGCCACCGCAAATTTTACACCCTTTACACATAAAACTGACATGAAGAGTGTATCCATGTAAGACTAGACTCTTTCAAGAAAGAAGAGAACATATAAAACAGAAAACACCCAAAAAAGGAGAGAAAAAAAAAAGGATTTACCTGGTGAAACAGATCCCATCATAAGATAAGATGTTATATTAGCATCAACAACCAAAGCAACACGAGCATAATCAACAGGTGGACTATAGTTTTCTGTCCATAAAATGTCTCCTTGTTGAGCAGTGTCAACAGCAGTGGATGGATTGGTTGACCGCATACCAGCAAAGGAGCCTTCATCTTCATCACTGAGAAGACTTTTAGGACTGCCAGGTACAATCGACTCTTGAAGAATAGACGCAGGGTCTATTATTTTTACTGCCCATCCCAACCGACAAGCAAAGGATGCAGCAGCTTGCAGCTGAGAGAGATCAGCCTGCAATGTTGTTGCCAGTTCAGCAACAGTGGAATTCTCACTTGATACTACAAATACAGCATAAAGCAACCTGGATAATGGGATTGATAACATTACAATTCAACTTTGCTTATGCATAGATGAAATCGAAAATGCAGATAGGGTAATTATGTGCCTTACTCCTCAATGGGATCTTCATATAGCTGCTCCCTGTTCGAAACAAATCCTTCCAGCCTGGAAACTGAAATAATGTGTATATAAAAATTCTAAATCACGAAGACACGTGGACTGAAATCAAATAGGTGGTTGACAAAAACTGGATTGATGGTTAAACTCAATCAAGTCCAATATCTTAACATAAGAACTTGTTTAAAAAAAAAAAGGTGTTTCCAGGTTAATCTTATCTTGTTATATCCAATTGATCAGGTGTTGTTTAGGAGAGATTATTTGAAGTGAAAAATGATTTTTTTGAAGAAAGTGTGTTTATAAAGTAGGGAAACGTTGGAGTTTAAGTGCAAAATTATTTTATGAGAGAATTTGTAGTTGAAAATGAGTGCGCGAAAATATAATTTTAAGAAAAGCTGTGCCAAACAAACCGTGATTGTTTTAAAGACAGATACATGAAAACACTTTAAATTGCTCTCATAAAAGATCTTACATCTGGCACTTTTGAGTTGAACTTATTTCACGGTAGATTAACTAAAAATGGGAAGTCTTGGATATATGTATAAACATATTCTTTTCTGTAGGGCCAAAACATGGGATTGAGTAGGCCGTATATTGTAAACAATCCTCAAATCTTGCCGCTACCCACTTAATGAAATTTTGCAAGTGTTCGACTTTGATGGAAAAAAAATGAACCCCGTCTACACATGAGGAAGCGTGTTGAAGATTTAAATGTATACATGTAGCACTCTAATAGATCGATCCTTTAAATCAATGGTTCAACTGATTGGTCTATAAGATTCAATGCTAAAGAAAGTTCCGACAACCACAAATGTCTGTTCTCAAACCACGTAATGATTAACAAATTGGAAAAAGGTGGAAAGTTAAACTGACATGACACTGTCAAAATCAATATATTGAATGCAATAAAAAGTTTTAACACATTATTCAGGATATGTCCTGTTATCAAGTGAAACTCAAATTGATTTTAATGTAAATAAAAAATTATTTTTTCCTTTTTTTTTTCCCCCCCTTCTGTTTTTGGGTGGGGGAAGGAAACTAAGGGGAGGAATAACCCACAGAGTATCTTAATAGGACCGATAAAAGTACCTATAAATTACCTTTAAAATGATCATCAGGATAGACTGGAACATTAAAGTAGACGAGTCCCCGTCGGAAAAGTCCCTTGACAATTTCAGGATCAAAAAGGATGAATGAATTTGCTTCCTCCTTGCAGATTTTATCAATGGTCGCCATTTCTTCTTCTGATAGTTTCTTGGAAACAGGGAGGGGAACAGAAGAGTACAGTTTATCTCAGTCATTCAGAACAAAAGTTGGGCTCTACCCCAAATGTCTTTGCATAAAGAACTTATGGCGAAATGACCCTCAAAACATAATAATTGATGAATTCAAACACAATACAAATCATAGATAGAGATAAAATGATCTACTCGAGGTTGAAGAGAAGTTATTCGGAAAGCTTATCACCTTAAATTCTTCCAAAGTGAAGTTGACAAGATAAACTTCCCACCACGGCTCAATCACAAAGTCCACAGGTTCAGTAGGTAAGAGTTCTCTTGCTATTGACTTATTCAGCTTCCACATAATTTTCTGGAAGACTCAAAATATTGGTAAAATTTAGTAAGACAGGTAAGAAAAAGTAATTTGGTCCATCTCTCTCTATAATACATGACTTTAAATTGGACTGCACATATGCTTCTGAAAGTGGCCATTCAGTCAAACTCAAAAGGTTTTAGGTTCACCACCATTTGACCTCCAACAGTTATTGAAACTAATTATATTGTGAAGTGTTCTTCAACAATACCTTAGATCTACACTTGTTCATTATGTCGATAAATTCATTTCTTCCTATCCCCGTGAGCCGCAAGGCATCAGCAGCACTAAAATTAGGGATGCTGTCATAAGGTTGCTCTGCAAATAAAAGGAGCAAAGAGAGTGATAAATCTCATCACATTTGAAATCAAGTTTAAGAGAATAAAGCCTATAGAATACTGTAATACTTTAATCAGAATTGATGAATAGCTAATTTATACAATTGTTAAGTAAACATCATCAAATGACCAAAACACTAGAAAGCAACAATGAAATCAAGAACATAATTTCAAGGAACTCAAGAAAATCTATACAAGTGCAATGGCACATAATATTCACCAGCCTTGTATGGAGACTACTTAACATAAGGGGAACCACCTAAATAATAGCCAAGGGTAATAGTAGAGTGGCAGCATTTAAAATTATTAAGTTACAAGTTTATTTCTGAATCAACCACTTTATGCTAATGCTTGTAGTTTAGACCCAATCAATCCTCCCAACACACTACAGTCGAATAAGATTATGCCAATCTTATAAAGGAGGGCTACTATCAGGCATATCATTATAGAGAATCAGTTTCAGATGTTCTTTCGACAGCATATATTTTTCCTTATCATCCTCCCAGTCCCAGAACAATAATCAAATGCATGCAGTAATCAGTATTATGGTGTCATGCCTGGTGACAGTACCGACTGGTATGTCTCATACCTGGAAATTCCAGTAGAAATAAATTCAAATAATATACTTTGTCACAAGTTGGCATAATGCCTGCCTGTGTTTAAAATTTGCAAATTACTTACTAATTTTTATTATTTTATAATTCTTCCAAACTTAATTACTTGAACCATAATTTCTCAATAGATTATATTACTTTAAAAGATGGTCTTTGTGAGAGATTTACAAAATTTATTGTCTTTATTTTCCTTGAACTCCAACTTGAAATGAATAATAAATTAATTTTAATGAGTCATATCATATTGAAAAATAGAGAAAGGATCTCATTTGATATTTTTTTGCCAATATTGTAAAATGGACAAAGGAAAATTATTAGCTTTCATATTCTAATTTATAAATTCTGTTCAATGAACAAAACTATAAAGAAAAGAGAAAGTAAGATAATTTTTATATTAATTAATTTTTTTTCATCTTAAAACTAATTACTTATTCATTTTAAGTCGAATTAATTAGCTTTATATTATTTTGCAACATAAAATTTCCATGAATGCATGAATAATTTCATTGGTTTCTATTGTGATTGGTTTTTTCTCATTTTTACGCGGAAGTTTCATAGAAGAGAAGATAAAATGTAAATATTACTGAAAAAATTATATAATTTTATGGAAAAAATGAAAAATGAAGAAAAGTTATGTAAATAGTTTAGTAAAGAAACTTTACAGATTTTATGAAGAGAGAGAGAGAGAGAGAGAGAAATTTTATTTTTTGGATGAAAAAGAAACAGTGAGTAAAATTTTGAAGAATAATAACTTGTTAAAAATGTTATGTAAAAGTGTAAAATAATGTAATACGGTTGTACTACATGTATATAGTGATTTACAAAATGGTTTACACACATGATGTGGTAAGATACAATTGGGTCAGAATTTCTTCAACCAAGTAAAAAAATAAATTTTCTCCACTCTCTTCTCATCTTATGTAAATCATTACTTAATTTCATTATATATAAATAGCATTATTCAATGTAATATATGAAGTGCGATTTGTTTAATTACAGATATTTTGGTACATTCAGCTATTTAAAATGATATATTTGTAAATTTTTCTATTCCTCAACAAAAGGCTATTTTTATTATCCTTCAGTAAACATAGTGTGTAAAATATGAACATGGAAAACATAATAGGAAAGTGTAAAAAAATATTCCAAATATCTGTTATGTATATTTATGCACATTTTGACACTTTATTGGTGTTGTTTCATTGGACAAATAGTGCAGGTGTCAATAATGAAGTCTTTATAATACTTGTTATGAGTTTGAAATCTGGGAATCAAATATACTTGTCTTAGATTAAGGTGTAGGAGTCAAATGCATCTTTAACTTTATAATAACTGTTAGACACGAGTAATTTACATAGTCGATGGATCTATATTTTAGTTTGTATTATCTAATTTACTTGCTCAATGAAATCTTAGTCAGTCTATACTAATTGTACCAGTGTCAAAGATTGTATGACATTAAGTCTCTATAGAGAGTTTTATCTCTCAAAGTAAAAGGGAGTCTATAAATAGAAAAAAATTCTAATGTTTTCTTCTTTATTTGAATGAGTTACTTATATTGAGAATTGCCTTATAATGTCTCACGCATTTGTACCCTCACAAAGGTTCTTGATTCCTTTCTTCTTAATAAATTTTTGGCTTCTGCATTCTTCTTTTTCTTATTACCATTTCTTATTCTTCCTTTTCCTCGATTCAAGTATTAAACTTCTTTCAACCAATCCTACAACCTATAGTACCAGAAAAAGGTCATCCCTTCCCAATAGCATAAACAACCAGTACAGCCCAAATGCTCAAAGGGCTAGCATTCTCTTTATCTTCATCTTTTAGATCCAAATGATTATCCATCCTTGGCCGATAAATAGATCCCCAAATTCCAGTATTGATTCTCCACTTCTCATCCACAAAATTTGGCATGGTTATTTATGTAACGATCCGACCTTTATGTTCAAATCGTTAATTTACGTAATGTCCCCTCTGGATATGTTGAAGCTCATCTTACACTTTACAGGCTTATGTCATTAATTGTCCAATTGGTACCGGGATTCAACTTAAATCTCTCTAAAAGGAAGGTCATGTGTTCAAATCATGAGGATGCGACATAAATCCGTAAGGGGGAAAGATGAGCTTAGGCACTTCCAGAGCGGATAATACGTAATTAAACATTTTGGGTATAGAGATCGAGTCGGGTCATTACAAAAAATTGTTATATCATACGTACTGTTCATTTTGGGTAGTCATCTACTCACTTACCCCATACAATTTTCTAATGTGTCCCCCATGATTTGAACTTAAGACATTTGCCTCCAAATTGTATTGATGCAAGGTGTATTATCTCATCTAGCTAGAACCATGAATTCTGATTAAACAGAGAACTCCAATATGCTCTTACCATTTTTCATAACTTCGAATATCATGTCACAGTAATATTTGAAAGGTGAAACCCTCATAACACGGCAAACATACTCTGCAAGATGGTAGGGAAACAGCTGCAAAAAGAATACTAACAAGTAAATCCAAGACATCAATATGCCAAAGCTTATTATAATTTCAACACATGCAATTAAATGTTAATTCTACAATATACTACATCAAAAAGTTTCATCATTTAGAATCTATGTTATTAATGCAACAGCTCTTTATCTGTTTCCTATAAGAAAAAAATACTGTACCCTAAAAATTTATAATAAAATTTTATTATATTTTATTATTTTGAAAGTTGAGGGACTAAAGTGATATATAATGTAACTTCAAATTTTGGGATAAATACTTTGATATTGTTAAAGCGACGAAAAGTATATCAATATGGTACTCGTTAGATAGCTCATAATTAATCATGTAAATTAGGCTCGAGAAAAAGTTAATTCGGATAAGTTAGTCTCAAGATATTGAAGTTCAAATAAATTGTAATTTATTTCATTTTTAAATCAAAGTAAATTGGAATGAGGATAGCCACGTGAATGGATATTGGATTATAATTATTATTTTTTTTAGAATTCTATTTTAAGTCAAGTAGTCATCACCACCTTTTTGTCGTGATAAGTATTTTGTACACGTCACCTTGTGATTGGTTTAATACAAATTCAATTTTTATCAAATGTGATAAATACAATTTTCCATCACAATTGCATCATGA
>CAIGRN010194700.1:0-14131 GCA_903798345.1 Fraxinus anomala | reverse complement strand
TGCAAACACAATGTGCGGTATTACTTTTCACTTAAATCTTTACATGACGCTCACTCTTTCGTGTTCAAACTCCAGGGAAATCAACTGGCACAAGGAGATTCAAACCTTGGTATCAATAGGCGAGCTGCATCCTTCTTAGGAAGGTGGTTCTGTGGATATCCCTGAGTTCTTGAAGAAGAAAGGACGCTCTCGCTATCCAAGAACTTGAAACCGGGCTTTAATTTTTCGATTGTTTTATAGTCTCTTTACAGTAGTCTTCTGTCTTGATCTCACGTTTTCAGGCTGCTATGTCATGTCTGTATAGAATTTTGGCTTTGAATGAAATGCAATTTTAGCATTGAGAAGAATTGAGCACGGACTTCTCTTAATAAAGCATAATGGATATGTGGATTCAAACACTTCTTTTTATTGCTAACTATTAAACCCTGAACTTGAAACCAAATCTCAAAACAAGACATAGAGCAGTGTAAAATTGCCCTCGAATCAGAGCTGCCATCGTTAGAGAATCAAGATCAGACGGATTTGAAGCATAATTCTGAAAAAGCAATGAAGCAATCGAAACAGAAGAGAACCGACACTACAGAATCAGTATTGGGATCCGCATATGAAAAGTGAGGGGTTGAGATGACGGAACGGGTCGAGTCGGATCGGGTCGGCTTCCATATATCTGGGTACAGAAGAATTTGCTCGTATTGGATTGATCGCAGTGCTTCTGATGGCTCATTAGTAAGTAAAAGAATTATGTCAAGGAAGAGAAAATTCCCACAGAATACAGAGAGGTTGTTGAATGAGCAAAGTCCGAGTTGTTGAGCAGCAGTTTCAAGTTTTTAGTGAAAATATAGAAGTCATCAATAAGAAAAATAAGGAAAACTGCAATAATTTGGCTTTATTCAAATGCCGATTGTGATAAATGCAATAAACATTTTTATTACATGACTCGTTTGCTCAGACAATTTCCTCGAAACTCAAAAGAGAGTCTATACAAAGTAAAAGAAACATCTACAGTTATGTCCTGCAAAATATAAATATAACGAGACATCAACTTCCACAATTATAGTCATCCAGATTTCACCAGATGCAGAAGTTGGGAGACAAAGTACTTTCCATCTACATTTCTACTAAATCCACTTACTCTTGTAACGTATACAACAAATCAGCGCAAAAAATGAATTGTTTTTCGTTAGGGCAGAACAGGCATACGCCTATAGCTGAATAATCATCTCTCCAGAAGATAAAGAGAATGCAAAATTACTACTTCACCATAAAGGAGCTTTTACAGCTGCAGCCACCCACAGCACTTGGATTTGCGGACACCTGCATATACACAACTTCACTTACTGCTTCCAAGTACAAAATGAGGCAACTGAATAGCGGTTGCCATAAACAAAAACATTTCTTGAGATTCAACAGCTCAAAGCATGTCTGTTTAAGACTGAAAATAAGTAACTTCTGTTTCCAAACAACCATGGACAACTTAATTTTTCTTACTAAATAAACTTATTTTGAAATTGACTCTTAACCTTCAAAATAACTTACTTGTTTAGCCCATGTTTGTTAGGGATTAAAATTCAGATTTTATCTAAGTCAAAATCAATAATTAGCTTATGTTTGGCACCCATTTTTACAAAAACTCATTTTTTCAAAACTCATTTTCAACTTCACATTCTCCTATAAAATAATTTTACACGTAAACCGAAATTTTTATTTCTTTTTTGACCCCACATTCTCCAAAAAATCACTATTCTTACCAAAATGGGGCTCAAATAAGGACTAAATTTTAACCACATATTTCATGAAACACAATTTTTCTATACACATTTCATCAATTTCTATCAAAATCTATTAAAAATCTAATTTTAATTCCCACCAAACATAGGCATAGATGTTTGATACACATTCTTTAGGAGAGAGTGTTTTTTTTTTTTTTTTTGGTGATTATGTGATTGAAAAAGAAGAAAAAGTTATTGATGTGATAGAAAATATTATTTTATTGAAAAATATGTGGTTGAAAATGAGTAGAAGAATGAAAATGAGAATGTGACTCAAACAGGGACATAATATGTTTTCTACAATTACTACCACAAGAATTGATGAAATGGGCGAATTTGCAAGAGTGCCCTCCATAAACACCGAGAGAAGCATGTTGACCAGTTTTTTCGCCATCTACTTCAAGCCACATAGACACTAATATCTCAACATGCAGATTAATACTTGTAAATTTCTTCACATGCCATTCTCACACTAGCTGACTGAATATGTCTAGAAAAGGAAACAGTTGAGTGCATAGCTCCAAACAAGTAGATTTAAATAGACAAATACTTCGAGTGTTTACTCGTCAATTCTTGATTTCTTGAGAATATTTATATTGTCAAACTCCTCAGAGGAACGATACACAATATTCAATCCCAATCATACGCTAACACGTTGACATTCAATTGGAAAATATTCTTCAAAATGTAGTTAAGAAAAGAAAAAAACAGTTTGCTCTCACACTATCACCATTGAACCTCACTTACTTTCCCAGTTGAATGAAAGCACAATCGAGGGGACTGAAAATTCCCAAATTTTTACCTTTTACATCTAATTCTTGTTGTCATGTGGTGAAGATAGTAATTTGTTGTGACTATACCTGAAAAGCAGAGCGGATCAACTCCTCTACATAATCAATAGTTGCGCCTTTCACAAAGTCGTATGAAATATTATCAACCACCAATTTAACTCCATCCCGCTCAAAAATTCTGTAAATGCCAGAGAGCAATAGATAAAAAAATTTACGATTCATCATCTAAAATAAATCAAAAATTGTTTTACTTGATGAATTTGTTGCAGAGCAACAATACAACTACTAACATCCTAAGTAAAAAGTGTATAGGACCTGTCTTCATCATTGGTCTTATCGTCAAGTAAGAAGTTATACTGGAACCCAGAGCATCCACCAGCTTCAATGCTCAAGCGCAGTAACTTTCCATTAGCCTCACTGGCTTGCAACTCTTTCATCCTCTGTAAAATATCAGTAAAATCATGGACTCATATCATTTTATCACTAATATAAAAAATGTTTAGCATTACAAGTATACAATTGTGGACTTTGCAAAGATCATCACCGCAACAAATTGCAAACAATACTAGATGTACGTGTGTGTGTGTGTGTGTGTGTGTGTGTGTGTGTGAGCAAGCCTGAATGTAAAAGAGGGAAATTGAACCCAGCACTGGACTTGCTCCGTTCCTTTTTGTTTAGAAGCCAAGAAATATTAGTATCAATGCATTTCATAGAATCAGGATAAGTAGAACTAATTTCATTTTCTTTTTGATAATCGTTTCACTTATAAATACTGATGTGCATGCACCTATGCACATTTTTTTACTCTTGCACTTCTGCAGACAATCACATCAATCACAACTTTCCCTTTGGATCAATTAACTCAACTCTCAATCCCCAATGGCAAAGCCAAAATTTTTTACTCTTGCACTTCTGCAGACAATCACATCAATCACAACTTTCCCTTTGGATCAATTAACTCAACTCTCAATCCCCAATGGCAAAGCCAAAATCTAAGTCAATGGGAGCATGATTTAACCAAATTAAAATTTCTGAAAAGATTATTTCAATTCATTACAATAGTCACTACGAGGCTGATGGAAAATGTAGAATGCTAAATACTATCTGGAGCAATTTGAAATACTCGAGCAATCAGAAAATACCAAAATAATGGACACGTCTAAAGCTATTTTTTAAAAGTTGCAGGCCGAGTCTGCTTGGATTTTATTATAAAAGAGTTGGAGAGCTGTATTTAAAAGTTGAAGGCATTTTCCCAATTTTTTTATCTGTTGAAGTGGTAGAAAATAATTTAGTGCTTGTTTGGTTAAAATTATAGTGAGATTATAATGAGTAATGGGTCAAGCGATGAGTGGATAATAATCGGGTAGTTGTGAATGTTTGGTTAAAATTAATGTCTCTAACTTTGACTTCAAATCGTAATGAACATGTAATTTTACCCAAACAAGCATTTACTTCACCTAAGCCAATTTTAATTTCTGCCTCCAAACAATATTTTGAAGATATTTTAATCCACTTGAAGCAAAACTTCAATTCTGCTCTCTCACTCCATCTGCAGTACATATTATAAAAAAAAAAAAAAAAAACCAATTTTACTCTCTGTTGGTTAACCTTCTTTCAATATTCACAGGATGAAAAAAACAAACAGATCACAACAAATTACAATTACAATTCCGTTGCAATAGTAAATTGGTGCAACAAGAAGCAAAAACAATGGCTTCCATAAGCAAAAAATTGGCTTCTTTAATAAAATTTCCAATGCCCCAATCCCTAATCCCAACAATCTCAAGAAATGAAGAATACAAACAGGTCAATGAATGAAAATAAAATGCACGAGAATTTTACGGCTCACTTAAGATACTCAGATTCACGGTAGCCCTATTGAGGCCCTCTATTCTAAGCGATAATATTTAGGTCACATTTACAGGTTAAAGATTCGCAAACCTTTATACAAAAAAATGGAAGAAACAGATGCAAGAGTCACTCAAGACTTCAATCAAACACCTTGAGACTATTTCCTGATTCCACCCTTCTTTACAGTCTCCATCTGTGTGGACCAGAAATGATGAATAAATCTACTGCAACTGAAATAGACTCCTTACCTATCTAAATGACACATTATGGAAAGGGAAAAATAACATACAGCTTATGAAAACATGATACTAAATCCTATTGAAAAAAGCCTTTAGCAACCCACTGAAGCAGCACAGATAAGCAAAACAAAATACGAGAACTTTCACCCCCAAAAATCAACGTCATCAACAAATCCATGACACCAAAAATATCAACAATAATTAGCCAAAAAAAAAAAAAACTCCGCCAATAAAACTACAAGGCTTCGAAATACATCAAGAAGAAATCAGGTGAAGATAGGGAGAGTACCCGAACGCAGCTGTCGGTCAAATGAACGGCATCGACAGAAGGAGACTCCGATGAGGAAGGTGATGGTTGAGGTTCGCGGAGGGCGGAGGACGACGCTGAGCTGAGAAGCCGGTAGTTCTGTCGAATCAGGGCCGAGAAGTACGGCGTAAGCCGACGAAACAACGACTGAGACGAAGTCGTCATGGCTTCTCCAAATCCTTCTTCTTCAAAAGCACGTAATTACCTCTATTTCTATTAACCAAAAGGATTGATATGAAAAACTGCGATTGTTTTGAAGAAAATTTCAGTTTTGATTTTTTCTTCAAACGAATCGTTGAACGGAAAAGAGTGGAAGGTTGTGTGCCAAACACGGTATCCCACATTTTCCGCATATATCCTATCGGCTGATGGTATAACCCGGATAAAATGGGTCGGATTTGGATCCTTTTTACCTGGCCCATTTGTTGTAACTTGATTTTAATTGGGAAGGAACTGAACATTCAGAGACCAGTTTGAAGATTCCAGAAACATTAGGAAACATTTTGCATATCTAGAAAATGCAGGGAGAGCTTACATCAATCAGAAAGTTAAGGAAATGATGAAACCTTAAGGACCGATTTGTGCGTTCAAAAAACTTTAGGGGAAGACTTGCACATTGCAGAGTTTGGAGGGTACATGTAGAAATATGATAACAAGGGGCTTGTTTGCAGATTGGTTTTTGCAATTTAACAGTCCTATTTAGGAAAATTGACGAAAATAGTCCCAAACATTCGTCCATCTTGAGTTTTTGTCCAAACTTTTACATTCTTGGCGAAGTTAATCCTTTCGTATGAATTCCGTTCGAAAGAGCAGTTAGTTTTGAGTGTAAGATATAATTATCATATTTTATCTTTATTTGAATGTAGAATTTCTTCAAATAAAAAATAAAGAAAAAATAAAATAAAAATAAAAGGTAATCACTTTCTTCTACTACCCACACACCACACCACCAATCACTATACTAAGCATTCAAACATAAAATTCTTGAACAAGAAATTAAACAAAATGAATGAGCTATGATTTATTTTTTGTCATTTTTAAAGGGTTTTAATGCAAGAGTAAGATTGAAAATTCGAGAAAATGATTCCATGATGAAGAGAAATAGAAGGAAAAAGAGGGCACAATATGAATGGTACTCGAGCTTCCTACGTTTTCTTGTATTGAATTTTGATGTTTGATCTATCCTAAATAATCTTGAAAGTACTATGATGTTTGGTTAGCTCTCATGACTTTGTTTGGAGCAAATATTTGAGGAGCGATTGGCTGATATTTTTCCCAAAAGGGGGGAGGATCTTGTTTGTGTAAATTTCCAAATGACATAAGATCTAGGCTTGCATGAACTAGTCTCCTTATAAATTTATAAATTAATTATTATCTGGTTTTGTTTGTTATAATTATAGTAAATATAATCTGATTTTTCATCAATTAGTAGCTAGTAACCTAGAATCTTAATTTCTCTATCTTCGTGTATCGCTCATTTTTAGATTTCATGCTTGCAAATCAGTAGAAAGTCTTATGACTATAACGACAAAATGTCATCTTTTTTTTCAGGAGTGTGGCAAATGGTTTTGTGGAAGTGAGGATGGAATAGTAACAATGGTTATTGAAAAGTAACGACAACATGGAGGAGGTGTGATGTGGCTTTGTTGTAACGATGGTTAGTGAAAAGTAGCCTTGTATGGGTATGGTGTGGCTCGGTTGCGGTGGGGTGATCTAGAATGGGAAGAAGAAGATGATAATAATAATTTTTTATTTTTGTTTTTCTAAAAAAACTTTTGAGAAGAAAAAAATTAAAATATTTTTTACTTGTTTGATTAATCATTTGACAAAATTGTCCATTCAAATATAAAAATAAAAATAAAAATGGAGCAATTGTATTCCACGCACAAAATCCATCCAAAAGGATCAGTAATGTTAAGAATGTAAAAGTTTGGGACCATTTACATCAAAATTTAAAGGTTTTGAGTACAAATGTAAGATGTTTAAAGCCGTAAGCTGGACAAAGATTCGGTACCTTTTACTCCAATTCCAGCCTTATTTACTGTGATGGAGGGGGGGAAATCGGCTATGGGTTTTCAATTTTCGCTGTTGGACTGACAATTTTCTGTGGGATATTTAATTTGGCTTCAATTTTCTCGTGCTGCAGTGATTTCGTAAGTGTAAGTCATCTCCTTTATCACCAAACTTGGAAGGTAATTTCAGATTTATTTGTGTAAAAATATGCATTAAATCTATTGGGTTGATGTCGCAGTCGATTTGATTGTTGTGAATAATTTAATTTTAACACAACCTCCATTATTTGTCACTCTCTTTTCTAGCTCCTTGGAATTTTATTTTCCAAAACTTTTGTTTATTGATGGAAACCTTCCTTATTCAAAAGTTGAAGAAAACAATTATACATTGGTGAATCTGTGTAATTTTAATGCAAGATCTTAGGTTCAACCTTCACATTCTTGCATTCTATAATTGCAATCCGATCTCCCCTTTTTACACATTGTATATGATCTGGATACATAAGGTAAACACACATTGAGGAATACATATTGTATATTGTCAAGTTGCACAGTGGATATACACGAGATTTGATCATATGCATAATCTAAATTCTCAAAATACGTATGAAAAAGCAATTCCCTCGAGAATCTCTCTTAATTTTTTGTGTAGTTGTCTATGAATTTCTCCTTGTCTTTAGAACCAGCCAGCTTAAGTGTAAGTGGTGAAATACCCAGGACTAAATTCCAGTGGGACAGGTGAGAAGCCAAGCCCTTATATTATGGTTAATATTCTTATATTAATTCGATGTGGAATTTAACTACACCCCTGTAGGTAATTTAAGAATTCAGAATTAATTTTTTTTAAATGTGGATCCTCAATTGGTTCTGAAATTTGGAAATGTAATGTTGGTGTACAATAGAGCAATGAGAGTATCCTTCTTATTTAGCCGTACATTTTTTCCTTTGCACGGTTGATTGATTGGAGAGCACAACCCACCCCCATTTCTCTTTGTAGCTAGTACAACTCTCTATTCCCAAACCCTACTGTTACACGAAAATTGATTGATATCTTATCTTTAGTTTCAGCGGTGAATTTCATAGCATCCAACGCTAGAACTAAAGTTTCCATCGTGTTTTTTTTTTTTGTTATGACTGCCTTCCCTGCTACACGTTTGATGAAGTGCCTCTAAAACTTCATGTTTATGTTTGCACGTTTGATCTCAAGTTAAGTTTTGAACATGGATTGTTCAAAACCTAGAAGTCATCAATAACCATCTGAACTAGTTATTTTCTTCATTCTGATTTCTTACTAATTATTATGTGGCTATTTTCTTTATGTCACCATATTATATTATTAATTTTGAACTTATTAACGATGATTGGAAATTTCATGTTGGGCAACTTCTATGTTAGAAGTGGTGGTTTCGGACAGCAATTGATATCAGGAAAAAAAAAAGAAAAAGAAAAAAAGACAATCTGCTTGGTTGGACATGGAGTTGTCTTGTTACAATAGATTCATACCGTATGTGTGTGTTTTCATAGACAATGCACGATCCATCTATATGTCATCACGAACCAAATGTGATCATCACTCTTAACCTGATTGACTTTCTAATTTGTTAGACGATTTAGGTTCTGATTTTTTTTTTATATATACAGTCATGAATAGCGAGCCTCCATTGGCTTGTCTATAAGTCATAGGGCCCCCTTAGGCCTGCTCCTTTCTCTGGTCATGGAAAGTTGTTAGGCCAGCTCTCTCATCCCTTGCTATCTAGGTTTTAAAACTGCTCGAGCAGAAGTATATAATATTTAGATGAATCTTCTGATGTCATCTTCTTAAATAAGATCCGCTAATTGCTAAGTTAAGTATTTTACAAGGGTGATTACTTATGATCAAGGTTATAAACAAATCATCATTTTGTTTTGTGGCTTTCCATGTATGTTTCTTTAATTGGTCCTCGTAACAATTTCATCCTCTTTTCTCTTTGTTAAGTAATTTTTTTTCATAAACTTTCAGAATCTGAGGTCTATTTGAAGAAAAGATGCAGACCACTAACTCCTCTGCAGAAGAGATATTTCTAGTCAGGAAATTGGAGATCTCTGACAAAAACAAGGGTTTCATTGAACTACTTCAACAGCTTACTGTTTGCGATTCTGTCTCCGATGGGAGATTCCAAGAAAGATTTCAGGAGCTCGCTAAATATGGGGACGACCATCTTGTATGTGTAATAGAAGATGACAAATCAGGGAAGATTGTTGCCACTGGGAGTGTGTTCATCGAAAAGAAATTTATTAGGAATTGTGGCAAAGTTGGTCATATTGAAGATGTAGTGGTAGATTCCAGTATTCGAGGCAAGCAATTAGGGAAGAAGATAGTCGAGTTCCTTTCTGATCATGCTCGATTAACAGGGTGTTATAAGGTGATTCTTGATTGCAATATTGATAACAGACCATTTTATGAGAAATGTGGTTTCAAGCAAAAGGAAGTTCAGATGGTGAAGTACTTCATTTGATTAATGTTCCAACTGTTCTCATGTTCTAAAACCTCTTAAAATAAGTTATTGCAATACGGTTTGGCTCTGTAGCACGAATACTTTGGCTAGGGTAGCGTGTCCAGGTGTCAAATATTGACACTCCTTGGACGTTCTACCATGATCATTATTCTTTTTTATTTAAAATATTATATATCTTTAACTCAAATTTATTAATAAATAAAAAAACATGTACTCATATTTAAAATATTTCAATAATAAGAATTAATAACAAGTATAAAACTAAATTTATACTATATAAATGAAGAATTTTAAAGAATTTAATCAACGTGTCATGCTAGTACATTTTTGAAAAATCGTCTGGCGTATTCGACACGTGTTTATGTCGGTGCATCATAATGGTTTCTCTCTCTCTCTCTTTCTCTCTGATATGTTTGCTTTCTTTTCATTTTGTTTTTGATGTTGCTTGTGGCAATGAGATTCTTATCGAATCGAACCAGTCGGTTAAAGTTTGCACACATGGTGCAACGTGGTAGATAGGATATAAACATGGGGGCATGAGGCAGTAATCAATGCACAAATGGGTCAAACTGACATTTCAAACTATCAAGAAATGGATTAAAAGATTGTAGAAATGAGGCATAGGTCGACGCGTAAGCTTCTTCCCAGGAAAAACCCTCCCTCCCGAAACAGCTGAAAACACACCGTTAACCCCGTAAGCGCACGCACCATGATTAATCAGTTCACCAAGTCTTCGAGTAACCAAAATAATCAATAAAATATTAGTTTGTCTCACTTGAAGTTCATTGATAATTTGAAGGAACAAAGGAAGGAAATCTCAGATGAGTTAATTTTGTCCAATCATGTTAATTGATTTGTAATTTGGTTGTCAGATATATACTCTTTAACTAATACTATCATGAAAAATTAACTATCGCAGGAGAAACACACACTAAGAAATGAGAGAATTCTGTTTCTGAAATTGAATTGAAACATTCTTCCTTGATGTAATTCCTCTCAGCCCCAGCTGAAGCCATTCAAATCAAATTGATTGCAACTTGAAGCAGGATCATTTTTGTCATCTATGTTTAGATCCAGTTCTGTTGTAAAGTAAGGTAGTTTTGTCTTCTGCTTCTCTGATCTATGAGCATCTCGGTCTAAATATTTAGCATCTGCATCAGCTTCTCTAAATCTTTCCTCTGAACGGCTACTGCTGCAATTCCATGGTCCTCTCTGAGGTCCAATTGCCATCGATAAATTTCTGGAGTTATCTTCTGTAGCAAATGCTTTTTCTACATTGTCATTTGTTGCGCAAAGAAGTCTGCTGCTTTCTTTCAGGTCTTCGCACAGTTTGAGTTCAGTCTTCTGCACCTTGAGTACATTGTCAGTATTCCTCGACTCTGTAGGTTCTCGAAAATTCAAAGTTTTCAATCCTATTTGGTTGTTGTACAATTCTTGGTCCCTGAGAGAACCGTCACTGGAGGTTAAGCAGCTGTCTGTTGAACAATCCGTTGGCTGAGTTGTTTTTATTTGCTGTAGGCACAAATCCGACACTTCTTTCATCCCTGAAAATTCAGAATTCAGGCACTGGGTGGATACTTTAGACACCAAATCAGATAACTGAACCTTGGCTGCCTCCAAATCAATTGTCCCCAAGTTCTGTGTTCCTAGGGTTTCCTCTGCTTTCTCCAGTACAGACTGTAGATATTTACCTTGGGCCTCAATTCGTAGCTGTAAATGGCGCTGTACCTACACATACAGAGTAAACCCTGTTTTCAATGCTGCATAAAATTCAACATTTAATTGTCGGAAATATGAATTTTGGCCTATTATTGTTTATTAGGAAAGTTTCATTTCAATAAGAGATTAAATTTGTCATCGGAATCCTACACGTGTGAAATATTTGCCTCATGAAATTAATTTGGTTAAGATGCATGTCTTCATGGTAGATCTTCCAAAAATCTGATAACTTTTCCGGTTTCAGATTTCAGAGGGTTTTGAAGAGGTCACACTTTATTTTGATTCATTAAATAAGAATATGTATTCCCTTATGTAGGTATCAAAGAACTTGCAATTTCTTTTCGACGAATGGAACTTTTTATTTACCTCCAGCTGCTCATGTAGCCTTCTTTGCACTTCAATTTGCATTTCTAATGCTTCGCTCAAGTGTAAATTTCTGAATTTTAAGATATTACAGTACAGCAGTGTTAATTGATCATATTATCAAATCAATAATGTGAATCAACATAGAAAGAACATGTAATATAATTTTTCATTCTTACTTATTTGTCTGGGCTGCCATGCTTGGATTACTCATGTGAGTTCCATATGTCTCGGACACTCTTTCTCCCATGACTGTAACCATTATCAAACTTAACAAACACAACAGGAGTTGTCTGTAAAACTATTTTCCTCGAAATTATTAGATTTCTTACCTGCTTTATTGCTCCCACTGTTAGCTTGTCCATGGAGGTTCTTGCTAAGCCTGTATTTCTGCCATGCAAATAAGAAGGTTTAGACTACAACTTCTCTTTATGTTTACCCATGATGCACATATGCATATGCACACGAATGGAATACATACATACCCACATATGCACAATGCAACACTCTTGGTTTTCTTAAAAATGAAATGTCAATAAACTAAGCCTTATTCCACTAAATTTGAGGTGGCTACATAAATCCTTTATCTGAAGTCCATTTGATTCATTGCTATGTGTGGAGCAACTAGATTTGGAGAAACTCCAACAGGCAGTATTAGTTTTGGTCCACTCCTAACTTTTTCAACAGAGATCAAATCACTCTTATTAACGGGGAGTCAAGACATGTCCTAATCACCTAAATCGTCCTTCCCTTGTTTTATCCTAAACAGACGCGACCTTTACTTATAGGCGCATATTTTCATTTTTGTCTTATCCAGTCTAGTATTGCCTCATATTATCTTAGCATTTTCATTTCTGCTGCATTCATCTCATGGACATCCTGTTTGTTAGCACCTGATACTCAGTACTAAACCAGATGTGACAGTTTCACGTGGGTTGTTAATCTACAACAACCTCTTTCCTTTATGTCGGCTTAGGACCTTCATGAAAACCCTTGAAAATGCTAAGATAATATGATCTAGAAAATGCTATCTAAACTATGAATAAAAGTTTTTCATAGTTTGTTACCTTATTTCTTAGATGATATTGTTTCAGAATTCTCAATGGTTTTCCTGGAGTCAAAAGTAGGGATAACGATGTTTTCAAAGAACTTGACTGCTTCTTTGAAATGGCTATATCAAAACCTTAAGTTGCCATAGAGTGCTTAAGCTTAAATATGGTCAAACTGAAAGGCCTATTTTCTCTCGTGCAGAACTCTACTATAGCTTTTTGTCATTAATAATTTACCTGAAGGTGACTCTTTAAGTGGTACAAGGTTAAACCTTGAATGCCCATAAGTTTCAGCACTGATTTTGGAGTAGCTTCTGCAACAAAGGAATCAGATTAATTAGCTACATACAGTAGCAGATTACTTCATTGGTGCTTCACGAACATGAAATGAGGCATGCACTTACTGTCTGCTCCACCTAGTTGATTAACTGCTTCTATGAAGCGCCGATGGAGGTCAGGAGTCCATTTTAGTCTTGGCTTAGCATCAGTGGAAAGTACGAGTCCTGAATCTCCAGTTCCATTTGCACCTTGAAGGAATAAGTGCCTTTCAGAAGGAATGGACATTCTTGATGTAGGATGCACGCTCTTTCCTTGGTGGTGATAATGATACATCTAGTTGTCTTCAATAAGATGATTTTGAAATAAGTGAGATTCGTGTTATGAGTGAAAGGAAACTATCTATGTGGAGCTATGCTGAAAAGATCAAATGTGCCTGTTCCAATCTGCTATCACCCTTGAATGTGAAATACAATTTTGCTATATTCTGTGTACTGCAATCTTGCATTCCTGATACTTGTTGAAAGAAAACTATCCACTACTGCTTTTATCTATTTTTTGTTTCCTTTGACCAATTCTCATGTACTAAAGCTGTGCTCAGGGACGTCTTATAAGCAAATAAGGGGGAAGAGGTGGGGGTACATGGGAAGCATAGAATCTTGAACAGGGCCAGCAGAACATCGGATCCAATTCAATCTTCATGCGACACGAAAAGAGAACTTGTCCTTCCGGTTTCACACATATGTGGGGTCCTCTTATGCAACTTCCTTTTCCATTCTCACACAACAGCAGTAGCCATTTAAAATTCCTCTGGACTTTGACTTGTTAAAAAAACTTGACACCTTAGGTTTGATACAAGCATAGATTCACTTTAGACTTTATTTCCTGTGTATTCATATCCATCACCAGGAAAAGTTTAGGAACCGTATTCTCTGAATTAATGGTGAAATTTTATTCTGATATGGATTGGAGGAATCCACTATCTATTCTGAAACCTTGAAACTCATTTGTTCCAAAGGATGATCCTGTTGACTGGAGCATTAATACACCACGCATACATGGAAAATTGGGAAATTGGTGAACATATACTTCTCCTTGGGAGAGTTTGTAGACCAGATTTAGTTAATAAGTGCACTTCGTTTTTCCAAATTTTTATTTGGTTTATTTACAGCTTTGGTGTGTAATGATTAAGTGATGTGCAATGCTTTGATTGTCTTTTGCATTTGATCTATTGGTTGGCTTGTAACAAGAAGATATGCC
>CAIGRN010194693.1:0-10533 GCA_903798345.1 Fraxinus anomala | reverse complement strand
GATAACGGTCATATTTTTATTTTTATGGATGAAAAATGAGAAATAAACTGGGGCTCAATATAATCTCTCAGACATGGGCACTAAGGTGCTACCAGTGGTGAAGTTAAGAAGTTGCAAAGATCTTCCAAACATTGGTGGAAGTAAAAAAATTTTAATTTTATCGATCCTCCTTTTCTGAGTTATTATTAATGTGTAATAATTTTTCTTTGTAGGTCCTTTAACGCCAAGGTGGAGGTTTGTTCGACAAATTGTTGTCAAACGATCTCTCGGGCAATGATGTTAATCATTATTTAATCAATCGATCAATGACTGAATTGAAACATCGATACCACAATTGTAACGACTTAAACCTATATCTTAGCTTGGCCATTTAAAGGAGCCTAATTTTATTGGAGCTACTCATGGCCCAACTCATTACTCCTTTGATGGCTTTTTTGGTTGATAGCTTATTTATTCTTTCTTTATTAACTCTTGGGCCTAATTACTGTTTAACCTAAAAGCCCGCCTAATTATTATATATGTTGGTTCCAGTCTTTTGGCCTTAGTAGTGTGAAAATATTATTTGCAAAGCCTACCTGTAAGTGAAAGAAATCGGCTGCAGTCTTTTTGCTTCGTGCTTCCTCTGTGTAGCGTTTCTTGCTTTTCTCTTCCAGCCTTTTGTGGCTAATTCTTGTAGCAGTAAATAGTTCATACCGTGTCCTTTGTAGGCAACTATTATGCGAAAATGAATTTCACAAGTGTATGGTTCGTAACAAGTAATAAAGTGAAATTTAAAGTTCTATCGTCCCACAGGGATTGATTTAGTTTAATTTTACTATCTCGGCCTTAACCGAAACAAGAAAATAGTACGTTTATGTTGTAATGAAAAATTTACGAATGTGATTATGAGTAAACTAATTGAATTAGAATGCAAAATAATGCCAGAAAACGAGTTGTTAAATTTATTGAATGAAAATGCTTACTAGGATCACTAATCCCCATGATCTCTTTTAATCCCAATTCTACAAATTGACAACACAGTTGAAGTTTTGAAGAATCAATGTTCATATTCTCATATTCTATCCAACAATCTCTCTTGAGTAATGTTGAACCTACTCTTATATACGACAAACCATATCCCTATAACGAATGTATGGATTTTTGTGAACATTTAGAGATTCACGTAAGGCATAGCGGTATATCTCTATCTCTTATCGGATTCTACGATGATTTCTACATTGTTGAGTCTATCTCGAATGCATGAAATATGCCAACAGATTCACACAATCATTTGCGTACATAATTGTGAAGAAAAATAATTGTATATAAACAATTCAAATTCAAATAACGTGTTTTAATGTAAAAAATGTAAACCATTCAAACTAATTTACGAATGTGACTATGAGTAAACTAATTGAACTAGAATGCAAAACAATGCTAGAAAAGGAGTTGTTAAATTTAATGAATGAAAGGCGCACTAAGATTACGAATCCCCATGCAATGATCTCTTTTAATCTCAATTCTACAAATTGACAACACGGTTGAAGTTTTGAAGAATCAATGTTCCTATTATATCCAACAATCTCTCTCGGATAATGTTGAACCTACTCTCATATACAACCCGACTATATCCCTATGATGAATGCAAATATACAAGAATGTTTGATTTTTTATATACATACCATGATTCGTTTCCTTAAGTGTTAGAACGAAATAAGAAAATCAGAAATTTTGCCTCAAAAAACAACCATTCGACCGCATGGTTTACCCAAGAGTGGCCTCTATTCGTATGGTAGATAAGAAATTTCAATTGTGTCAATTTAGTCCTCGAACATTATTTTCTCCCATTTTGACCTCTTTTCTTCATTCTCCTTCTTCAACATCCCTTATATTCATCAAATTAGTACTTAGCTTGTTTACATTCTCGATTCGTGCTTCGGGTAATCTTTCAGCTATTTGCACTTTGGTCCCTGAACTTTCATTTTCTTCCTTTTAGTTCATTTTTCATATATTTTCTCTTGAGTTCCGCCACATCCTTCAATATAGTGCTACAAAATGAAATTATGCAGAACTAAGCTATATTCAAACACTTTTGTCAACAATTATTTATGTTTTGTGGTAAAAAAGTGTTGAAAAATGTACTTATCAGCTACCAAGCAATCGGAGTGAAGGGGTGATTGTAGGAGTGTTTTAGGTCTCGTAACATTGTGGTTCGATTTGTTATCTTTGTGAAATACTGAGCCCAAAAGCTTTGGTCTCAACTTTTTCGCTTAACAAATAGGATTATCAGCAATCTAAGATACTCCAAATACATAGGGACTCCTCTATACAGAAAAATAATTATCTCTATTTTGATGGGACAAATAAAATGTCCTTTTTATTCTACGCTGAACTGTCATAAAAAACACAAGCAACATGCTACACTTCTTCATTTTACTTAGGGGCTTAATTGCTAGAAAATTAACTCTGAAAATCATTTTCTTTAGAGTTTTCATATTTACCTCAAAATTCAAGAGAATTTATATATAACATATCGAGTTTTTGTTATTTCCCTCATGTTGGAAAATAAATCAAATTAATGATCACTGAATTGTTCAATGAATCATTCATTGAACTTTATTTTAGTCAAGTGTCTACTAGTATTCCAATAAATTATTTAGTATTCCAATAATTGATTGACTAACATAAGGAGTCTTCTTGGATATGTCATAGTCACATTTATTCTAATACATTTCCTTGTGTCCTCTAATGTGTATAAATTAGAATGTAATCAGGAATATTTTTTTGAAGCAATAAAAGAAAGTATTTCTGATAAAATAATTCCCAACTTCACTGGCCTTCAGTCTGGTATCAGAACTCAGAATCTTTACAGAAATTTGTATTAGAATACAACAGTAGCAACAGATCTTGGAAAAAAAAATCATGGCAAATCCAAATAATTGCGCGTCTCTTATTCCTTGTTTCAATGGGAAAGATTATGACTATTGGAGCCACAATATGGAAGTGTTGCTAAAATCAATGAAGCTTTGAATATTGTTGATGAAGATTTTAAAGATCCAGAGACTGAAGATGGAATGACTCAAACACAAAAAAAAATGCTTTGAATGAAAAGTGAGGAAAAGATGGTAAAGTCATTTTCCATATTTACCAAGCAATTGAAAGATCGGTGTTTAAACGAATTGAAAAACCTGAAACTTCAAATAAGGCTTGGGAAATTTTACAGACAGCACACCTTGAAGAAGAGAGAGTAAAATAGGTATGCTTACAATCCTTGAGATTAGAGTTTGAGAAATTGGAAATGAAAGAAGAAGAAAGCATTTTTGATTACTTCACAAGGGTTACCACAATAATAAATCAAATGGTATTCAATGGCGAAAGTTTACAACATCAGAAAATTGTTGAAAAAATTCGTCAAAGTCTACCATCAAGGTTTGATTTCATAGCTGCCACAATTGAGGAATTTAAAGACTTGGAAATGCTTTCATTAGATGATTTACTTGCATCATTAAAATCTCATGAACTACAAGTAAAGCACAGGATTTTAGAGAAAGAGGACGATCTGGAGGTCGATGGAGAGGCCACCATTCTCGTGGAAGAGGAAGACGATTTCAAAGTAGTGGAGAGTTCGAAGAAGAAGAAAAAGATGATCACACAAGCAATTTTCGAAGAGGCCGATGACGATGATATCAACAAAGAGTAGAAAAGAATTCCGTGAATGTTTTTACTATCATAAAACTAGTCATAAAAGTAGTAATTGCTGGTATAAAGGAAATGAATATGTTGAATGATGTCATTCCCACAAACTTGGCCATAAAATCAATGAGTGATGGAACAAGAAAAAGGAATATAAAGCATAAACCAGTTTCGGTCATAAAAATGATAGTATTGAAATTTTGTTATTAACATGTGAAAATAATCAGAATAATGACGTTTGGTATTTGGATAGCGGTGCTAGTAAGCATATGACTAGAAATAAAAACTTGTTTTCTAAACTAGTAGAATCATAATTTGGGCAAGTCAAAGTTGGTGATGCTAGAGCTTTTACAATTAAAGGAATTGGAGATATAACAATTGAAACTAAGACAGGAAAGCTTGAAAAGATGTCTGATATTTATTACGTTCTTGATTTGCAAAGCAATTTGTTAAATGTTGGTCATCTTTTAAGAAAGGGTTTTGAGATCAGTTTACATGATAAATTGTGCATTTTGACAAGAGAAAATCAGGTTGTGACAAAGATTGTCATCAAATAATCTGTTTCCTATTCAACTAAAAGTTACTAAAGTTACTTTACATTTTACTAGCATGAATGGAGAAATTTCAAAATTATGGCATGACCTATGGTCATTTAAATTTTGGAGCCTTGAAATTGTTATCAGAAAAGAAAATGGTGAATGGTCTTCCCCAGATTGATCAACTGAATGAAGTTTGTGATGCTTGCCAACTTGGAAAGCAATATAGAAGTCCATTTCTACACAAGTCATCTTGGAGAGCCAGACAACCACTACAACTTATACGTTCGGACTTGTGCATGGCTGAAACTTCAAAGGAAGCTTGGAAAATTTTGTAGACTCACACCTTGGAGAGAGAGAGTAAAAAAGGTACGCTTATAGTCCTTGAGATTAGAGTTTGAGAAATTGGAAATGAAAAAAGATGAAAGTATTTCTGATTACTTCACAAGGGTTACGACAATTATAAATCAAATGGCATTTAATGGTGAACATTTAGAAGATCAAAAAGTTGTTGAAAACGTTCTTCGAAGTCTACCATCAAGGTTTGATTTCATTGCTGCCACAATTGAAGAATTTAAAGACTTGGAAACACTTTCATTAGATGATTTACTTGTATCGTTAAAATCTCATGAACTATGAGTAAAGCACAGGAGTCCTTCACTCCCTAATCAAGCACTCAAATCTCAAATTTCGGGAGGCTTTACTTCTAATACTTTTAGAGAAAGAGGACGATCTGGAGGTCGATGGAGAGGTCCATTGGCATCAAATAATCTGTTTCCTATTCAACTAAAAGTTACTAATATTGCTTCTCATTTCACTAGCACGAATGGAGAAATTTTGAAACTATGGCATGACAGGTATGGTCATTTAAAATATGGAGCTTTGAAATTATTATCAGAAAAGAAAATGGTGGATGGTCTTCCTCATATTGATCAATTGAATGAAGTTTGTGAGGCCTGCCAACTTGGAAAGCAACATAGAAGTCCATTTCCACACAAGTCATCTTGGAGAGCCAGACAACCACTACAACTTATACATTCGGACTTGTGCGGGCCAATTCCAGTTTTATCTCTTGGAGGTAGCAGATATTTTATCTCTTTCATTGATGACTTTAGTATAAAAGTCTAGACATATTTTCTTAAAGAAAAATCTGATTGTGTTCAAGCTTTCAAAGATTTTAGAGTTGAAGTTGAGAAGTTTTCTGGATTTTCTATTAAGACATTAAGAACTGATCGTGGGATTGAGTATCTTTCAATGGACTTTGAAAATTGTGCAAAAATCTTGGAATAAGACATGAAACAACTATATGGTATTCGCTACAGCAGAATGGAGTTTGTGAAAGAAAAAATCGAACCATAAATGAAATGGGAAGATACATGCTTAAAAGAAAGCAACTACCACGAGAACTTTGAGCAGAGGCAGTTGCTTGTGCAATATATTTGATCAACAGGTCACCCTCAAAAGGTTTGAATAACATGACTCCAAATGAAGCCTAGTATGGTTCTAAACCAATAGTTCAACATCTCAAGATCTTCGGTAGTCTTGCTTTTGCCCATATACTAGATGGTATAAGGAATAAATTGGATGATAAAGCTCAAAAATGCATTTTTGTTGGATGCAGTGAAAGGTCTAAAGGTTATAAATTATACAATCCATTGACAAAGAAAATTGTGATAAGTCGGGATGTAAAGTTTGATGAAAATGCAACCTTTGAAGGTAATAAGTATAGTCAATCAATAATTTTTCAAGAAAGAGATAACACTTTAAATGAAAATTGTGACAATTCTTCCTCTCCAAGTTGTGGATCCTTTTCACCTCCAAGTTCTTCTAGAGGAGAATAATCTGATGAAGAGCCACCAAGAACAAGAATGAGAAAATTCCAAGAAATCTATGAGTCTATGGATCCTACTCATGACAAAGGTGTTGTTTTGTTTGCATTTTTTTGAAAATGAGGATCCAATTTTATATGATGCAATAATAAAAGAAGAAAAATGGAGAAAAGCCATGATGGAAAGAATTGATGCCATTTTAAAGATCAATACGTGGGAGCTCACAAATCTGTCACCAAACAAGAAGCCTATAGGAGTAAAGTGGGTGTTCAAAACTAAACTCAATCCTGACAATTCAGTCAATAAACACAAAGCTCGACTTGTAGCAAAAGGATATGTGCAACAAAAAAAAAAGAAGAGAAGACTACAATGAGGTATTCGCTTCGATTTCTAGACTTGACACTGTTCGCCTTATTATTTCTCTACCTACTCAAAATAATTGGAAGCTCTTACAGATTGATGTTAAATCTACGTTTTGAAATAACTTTATCTAAGAAGAGATTTATGTCAAATAACCACCTAGTTTTGTGAAAGAGGGAAAAGAACATAAAGTTTATAAGTTGAAAAGGGCCTTGAACGGTTTAAAACAATCGCCAAGGGCTTGTATAGCAGAATCAATGCATTTTTTTTGAAATAAATAGTTTTCATAAAAGTCCACATAAACATACTCTTTACACCAGAAATGGTCATGTTGGAAGTTTCATTATAGTGGGTCTTTGTGTTGATGATCTTGTCTTCACTAAAAATAATATGGCTATGTTGGAAGATTTTAGAGCTTTGATGATGAAAGAGTTTGATATGACTGGTCTGGAAAAATTACATTGTTTTTTGGGTATTGAAGTACATCAATCAGAAAGTGAAATTTTTATTAGTACGCTAGAGAGATTCTAAAAAAGTTTAAGATGAAATTTGTAACTCCATCCATTTTATGCCAGAAACTCCGAAAAGAAGGAAAAGGAAACCTTGTTAATACCACCGTGTTCAGGAACTTAGTGAGAAATTTGATGTACCTCACAACCACAAGACCTGATATTATGTTTACTGTGAGTTTAATAAGTAGGTTCATGGAAGCACCATATTCAAAACATTGGGAAACTTCTAAAAGAATTTTACGATATGTGAAGGGGACAATCGATTATGGCATTTTTTATAAAGCAAATGTTCCTACTACACTCTTTGGATACACTGACATTGATCTTGCAGGGAGTGTTGATGATAGTAAAAGTACGTCAGTTTATGCCTTCATCATTGGAAGTGGAGTATTTTGTTGGAGTTGCAAGAAACGACCAATTAATGCGCTTTCAACAACGGAAGCTGAATATATTGTAGCATCTTTTCCTGGCTGCCAACTTATATGGATACGAGGTATTTTGGAGAATCTAAACCACGAACAGAATGTTCCTACAACCCTTTTGTGTGACGATAATTCAACAATTTCTATTACAAAGAAATCAGTTTTACACGGGAGGACTAAACACATTTGTATGAGGTATCACTTCTTGAGAGAGCTTGTTCATGGTGGAAAAATTCAAGTCAAATACTGCAAAATAGAAGAACGAGTGGTAAACATATTTACAAAACCAGTTGAAGGTCAGAACTGAAGAAACTACTTGGGAGACTTGGAATGAAAAGCAAATTTGGTTTACGGGAGGCAATGCTGGAAAATAAACCAAATCAATGATCACTGAAGAGTTCAAAGAATCATTCATTGAACTTTATTTTAGTCAATTGTCTACTAGTATTCCAATAATTGATTGAATAATTTAAGGAGTCTTCTTGGATATGTAATAGTTACATTTATTTTGATATATTACGACGGGTTTCAGCTAGCTAAAAGACTGGATATTTATTTAAAATAAAGATGACAGGGGAAGCATAAATCTGCATTGTTGGTATGCGGAATTGAAATTATTATTAAGTTGTAAATTGATTTTTTAAATAAATAAAGTCAAGAAAATTTTAACCGTCAATAATCCTAATCAAATTGCATACATGTGTGTAATACATTGAAGGGAGATCGGTCAGGTCTCGATAAGATTGAAAGACACGGTGTGATATACATTCATATGTTTATTATAATCTAGCGTTACAAAATCACACCACGGGAGCCTTGAAATTGGGTTTTTATTGCTGTTCGATATACACAATGCTTAGGTCGAAATCCAAATTGAAATTATGTATAATAGGTGAGTTAATACCTATGTTCCTCATCAAGTCTCACTCCAGTAAATAATCTATGACTATCAACAATTACAAAATCCTCCAAATTACAAAAGCACTCTTATAAGCAGAAAACGGTGCAGTTGATTAGCTGGAAGAAACCAGCGAGAGAGTAGTTGAAATTAAATGTAGATGGCACATCAAGAGGAAATCCAGGTTCAAACGGTGGAGGAGGACTTCTATGGGACAACAAAGGCACATGCTGGGCAGGTTTTTCTCATCACTACGGTTCCTGTACAAATATGGTGGCTGAAACTCGTGTGCTTATCGACAGTCTATATATGTGCAAGGACCTCGGAGTTAGGAATGTCATAGTAGAAACCGACTCCAAGGTCGTGGTTCATTAGCTTCAAAAAGGCATCTGCTCTTTATGGTGGCTTTAGGAGTTTTGGGATGAAGTTTTAGAGGTGATCTGATTTCTTGATGCCCAAGTCCAGCACGTGTTCCAGGAGGTAAACATGGCGGCTGATCTTCTTGTTAAAAATGGTAGTAATGGTTCGTCTTTTAACCTGTCCTTCGGCGATGAGGCTCCAACACTTCTTAGAGGAATCTTTCATACGGATAGGTGGGAATTACCATATCTTAGAAGTTGAATTGTTTGGTTTTTCATGTCTTTTTGTAATCTCGGCTTTCCTCCGTCTCAAGTGAGGGTTTCCTATTAATAAAATTTCGTTCATTATAAAAAAATTGAAATTATTATTGTAATGTACATGGGAGGTTTTATACGTGTTTATACTGAAAAATTGATGATTGTAACTTTGAAATACAACCTTAATCAAAATGCATACATTTGTCAAGTATGCTGAGGGAAGAGTGGGTCAAGACTTTGACATGATTGAAATATACAAAGTTCTGAAGATCTGGAGAGGTGGCTCGAGTTCAAGTTTGTAAAGAATAGGTTCGTTCTTGGTGATCCACGATGAGAAAAGTGGCCAGCGGTTCTGGAGCTGGTTCGTAGCGCACTACAAAGGCATTCTTTGGTGATTATAGGTTGGGGTTAGAGTCTACTAAGGTTTAGTTGTATTCGGACCATATGTTCTAGTGGATCTTTTACTAACAGAAATGCCCGGAGGTTTTTTTTTCTTGAAGAGTTTTTCAAAAGGTTTTCCTTCATAAACAAATTTTGGTGTTGATTACTTTACGGTTTTGATATTTGCGCTTAATTAATTGTTAGGGTTTAAATTGACTTTAAAATTCATCTAGGTACAATAATTTGTAACTTGTTGCATGTTATTGTTTGTTTGATTTTAATTTCGCATATTACACCTATTCACCCCTCTTTAGGTATTAGTTAGGTCAACCGTCGCTTTATTACAATTGATATTTGAGCCATATTTGGATTCTTGACCTAGTATTGTCTAGGTGAGTCAACCATTATCCTTTCATCCACTTTTATGGAAGTAATTATGCTTACAGAAAGTAAAAATGAGAGCTTTTTCTGAAATCCATGGATGTATGTGTTTGGGTTAGTATAGAAAAGAACTAGACAACCCCTCTATATCTGTTGTTGAAATATTTACTTCTACAACGGTTTCCACTTGGATTTAGGATGAATTAGATAAGTGTAATTGGAATATCAAAGGTGTTCATGCCATCTTTATGCCATGAAGATTTTAAGTGTGTGTCTATGTCTTAGATTGCTAAAGAAGCTTGTTATATTTAAGAATCCACACATGAAGGAACTAAGACCATTAAAATCTCTAATCAACAGATGTTGACTACTAGGTCTAAGGAAATTAGGATGAAAGATGATGAGTCTTTTGATGAATTTTATGCTAATCTAAATGACATAGTGAATTTTAGTTTCAACCTAGGGAAACGAATTCTCGAGACCAAAATTAAAAGTTCTAATATCTCTACGTGAGAGATTTAGAGCTAAGGTCATGAATATTGAGAAAAGAAAAGACCTATATCTAGTTAAAATACAAGAACTTGTAGGATTTCTTCAAACATACGAACTTAGCCTATGCCAATATAAGAAAAACAAGTTTTCAGTCATCAGCACTATTAAGCAATGGACTATTGATAAGACTAATGAGTATACTCGAAAAGATGGGAGTTTTCTTACTTTATTAAGAAATTTAAAAAATTCTTTGAGAGCAATAAGAAACCTTCTTATAAATTTAAAGGTCACTCTAGTAAATATAGGAACGATAAAAGGTAGAAGAAAGACACTTGGGATGTCGGAAAAGGTATCAATTTGTTAGGTCTCATGAGCGTCAAGGGTTTGGACATATTATAGCTGAGTGCTCGAGTTATAAGAAAACCCTAGGTAA
>CAIGRN010194692.1:0-18079 GCA_903798345.1 Fraxinus anomala | reverse complement strand
ATCACATTCATTCATTCAAAAATTTGTTTTTGAAATCAATGGTCCGAAGTTTGACGACACTTATATTGTCAACTATTATCCGATATGATTACATAAATAGCATATTGCAATTTTGAAATCTAGTGGGGGAGATTGCACCCACTGGACCCTTAATGGGTTTGCCCTTGATAGTCATTCAATAATTAGTATTTAATTTACAACACCACCCTCGAATTACTAATTACATAATATCTGACATGTTAAAACTTTTTTTGGATAAAAATTCAACAATATAAAAACATGAAACAAAGAAAAAAAAAGTACAGTTATTTTTTGAGTATTAAAAAAAGGTTGCATTATTAAAACTTTTCCACGAAAACTCAATGGAATAAGATCTGAGTGAAAAGAAGAAAAAAGTACAGCTAATCACTGATGTTTACTACCGAAGATCTTTAAGTCGATACATTCCTATCACGTGTACCAATTTCTTGAATCCAGGTGTCATAATGTTTTTGTAAATAAGTCAGTCACAATATCATTTGAGCGAATTTGTTGATCGTCAATATTACTAGTTTTTTGAAAGTCGTGTGTATAGAAGAATTTTGGATAGCTCAGTATAACGTTGGCTAATTGGGATAGTACTATGCACTGTGCAAAAATAGAAGTCTTTATTAATTACATTTTTTTATCTGGTACACATTTTGTGCTCCAAACATGTATTTATTGGCTTATAATAGGTGGATTTACCAACTGTGGCGCTATTTACGTTCACCGTTTTTAGAAAGCTCTTAAATGATAGGAAAACGTGCAAAAAAGGAACGAAAATAAAGAAGAGGCCAGCATTTGAATCAGATCTTAGGGAGCATGAAGGTCAAGAAGAGAAGACACGAATAATAGGATTAACTGAACACCAATTATTGTAAAATACTAAAACCTTAAACCTTAAATGATCTACCCTTAAATAAACGTAATAATGGAGTAAGACAATCTAAATAGAGTTGTTCTACAAGTACAAGGACCCCACGACAACTCACATAGAGGTGGGTCCACCGACCTCTATAAAAAAATAAAAAAAATTACCCACCCCTATGTGAGTTATCAATGGACCCCACCATGTACATGCGGAACAATTGATCTATGCAATCAACTTGTGTCAAAATAATAACAATAAAAATTTAATTATATTTCGTTAACGTTTAAAGAGATTGAATGCATTTCAGTTTCTGATATCCATCAATTAATGAACATAACTCGGGTAATGCCTAGAATACTCTAAATTTCACCATCTTTCACATTCACATTGAAATCAAACAATTGCATCAAATGTTTAAATCATTTTCACCTAAATAAGGAATAGAGAATATGAAGTAGAAATTCAATGAATTTTACGAAAATCCAATTCAGTAAACCAAAAATTTATGAATTTAAAGAGAACCCAATTCAGAAACTCGATGATTTTTTTTGTCTCGCCTATTTAAACAAACTCACGAATCCACAAAGACCATAGAAAATTACTTGAATACGTTCGAAGCACTCCAATACTCAAAACTTCAATAGACAGAGAATTTAGTAAATAATAAAAAAAAGGATATTAGAGCAAATATCACATAAAGTTATTACTTTGAATACAATTTGTACAATCTTTGAAATGGTGTATATTGGAATTACACAGGAGAATACTATCTTGATGTTATATGTAATGTGAATGAATATAGTGATTATTTTATAATTTTGAAATTATATTAAGGGTGTATTTAGAGTGTGGTGAATATATAAATTTGTGTGGATTTGTAGCATTTAAATAAATGAATTTAACAAGGACAATATTGAAATTTGACATAGATGAAAATAGTAATTTTTTTAAAATTTTAATAATAAGGATAGACATAAAGTGTAATGAATATATAACAATTGTGAATGCAATTACCGTTTCCCTTTACTAATCCACCTTTATCCATTTGTAAGCGAAATCATTGAAAGTCTACAATAGAAAAGTTAATTGAGTCAATGGTCATTGGTTATGTAAATGGTCATTAAAGTTATTATCTATGATAATGGTCACTCAAGTTTTAACTGTTACATTAATTATTACTTGATAAAAAAAAAAAATTAACATTAAATCCTATGTGACACCATTAAATGCCAATGTGTCACCAAATAGCATTAATTGTTATGCCAAAGTCATAAAAAATTGTTAACAAAATCGCAAGTTTATCATTTAAGCCCAAATATCTGACAAAAACTAAAGTTGCATTACATTTTCTCATTAAGCATGTTTAAAATCCAATTTCTAACTCTTCGATATTATGACATGTATAAATAATGATATTTGGTGACATTAATACTTAATGGTGTCACGAAAGATATAATATTTACTTTTTGATCGAGTGACCATTAGTGTAAAAGTTAAAAACTTAAAATGATTATTATCGTAAAAGTACAACTTCAATAACTATTGAAGTAATTACTTAAAAATCTAGTAACCAATTACACAATTAACACTTGGACCAAGCTACACGTATAGGGCCACGTTACAGTGATAGGTGGGAGCCCACGTGGCCCTGTACCGGTATCATTTTGCGAGTATGAAATTTGCGTGGAAAGAAAATAAATTCTAGATAATTCAATTGCTTAGAACTTATTTGTATGAACATTATTAATTAAATATGTTTGATTGATTTAGTTTTCAACGTAAAAATATATTAAACTTGTTCATTTTTTATTGGTGGATAGATGAGAGAGAGGAGATAAATGAGTGAGAGAAAGAGAACGAATTACTTGAAAAATAAAACCACCTTCTAAAGAAAATGTTTTTCTTATTTTTGAGGAAAATATGATCACATGATTAAAAGTTGGAAAATATATTCCATAGATTGTCAATCAAACACCCAAAACGTAAGAATTTGAGTAGAAAAATAATGTCAATCAAACAAACTCTTAATAGAACTAAAATTCTCTTACAATCATGTTCACATGACAGATAAGTGTCAAATGTTAATTACTACTGCACAGAAATAGCTTATCTAAATCCAACACAACTTCTACACTTGATTATAATCCAAGACTGCAATTCAAAAACTACGCAACAAGTATAAAATATTTGCGGAGAGAGAGAGAGAGAGAGAGAGAGAGAGAGAGAACCACTTAATTATTAGTAAATAAAATGGTATATAATCCAAAATAATACAAACCAGATATAATAAATCTTTGGTGGAAAATAAAAGAATGTGACCTTGAGCTAAGGTCATTAACTTGAAAGCACAAGAAATATATGATCCTAAATAAATAGGTGCTGATTTAGTACTTAACTTATCTAGGTAAAAGTATAGTTTTCTCCATAGCCAAATTCCACTCTTCATTTCCTCAAGGTAGGCAACTTTTCCCTAGCTAGTCGTGGGATTTCTTGTTTGATAAGTTAAAGGGGGCGTGTGCGTCGGCCACTTGCCCGGCCACAGAGAAGTGCATTCTTTGGGATGGGGTACTCATCCCTCAATGAAGTTGAGGCAGTATACACCCTCATATAGAGCTGTTGTCCGAGGTATTGTCGAGCCCAAAACTCCGATCTTAGGTTCCACATTCCCACATTGTCAAGCGCGACATAAATGGCAGTCCACGACTTGGGATACACCTGCAAGTACCAACCATAGGAAACTTTTCAGGTTTAGTTGTTACGATCAGGCAATTTCTTTTCGGTGAATGTTTGGTACGAGTATTCGATAATAACATAAGCTTCTTTTTGTTCTTTAACTTTGTATAGTATGATATGGTCCCCTTTATCAGACAAGCCATGACAGTATATTGCTAGGAAATTATGAGATTTGAGCAATTTCCATCTCACCTGAGTAGTGCAACGAGACACTGCATCACGAAGATTGTACTGGTTCCTACTAGCAGTAGTCCATTGCCCTCCGTCCATTCTGGATTTGAGATAAAGCAATTACTAAGTATATGCTTAGAAGAAATGAAAGATAACTACCCAAATCATACAAAAATTGATATCATACAGGTTATTTCCTGGTGCTTACCCGACTACAAAGAAGGAGTAGCCATTGAGGTGATAGCTCTGAATAATGTCCTCGTTGTTTTCGAAAACAATTTCAATAAATGCTCTGTAATCAACTCCCAGTACGGACGTGTCAAGGTATATTCCTCCACCAGTGGGAGCATTAGAAATACTCCCAACATGAAAAACTCCATCAATTTTGAAGTAGTCGGCAATCTTCAGGGGAGTGTCAGCTGGCACAAAGGATACACTGTTGATCGCATATCTCTGTTTACCGTTGACTTGACCGGCAGAACCCGAAAGCCTAATAGTTTTTGTAGTGTTTATCATGCCATAGTGGTATGAACCTTGTGGATTTGGTCTCGGTCCACTTGCAGTAAGATTAGTCCTAATATACAACCAATTTAAATATAAGAATCATTTACTAGTAGAAAAAGGGATTAGAGTACTGAAGCCAGTGTAATGAATATTACCTAATCGAACGAGCCTGGTTTAGCGACCAATCAACTTGAATTGTTGGTCCACCGGGTGGTGAGCCAGAGACCTGAGTATTTGAATTCGCATAATGAAGAACACCAGTCGTGGTGAGTATTGTACTGGTGAAACGGGAGGACACAACAATATAGTAGTCCTTAGGAGCTTGATCTGCCGTTATAAGCACAGAATAAGATTGACCAACATGAACATCAAGGGAAGAGTAGGTAGTTTGGAGAGTATGCGTTCCTTCAACTTCAACCAATGTCATCTTGTGTCCTTCAATGCGGAAGTTGAGTGAATTTTGTAATCCAACATTCGATATCCTAAGCCGGTAAGTCTTTCCTGTTATATATAGCATTAACTTTGATCAGATACAACAAGTTTGATGAAATTGGAGCGGATTGATCGTCTTTTAGCAATTGTTAGTTGCTTATCGAAATGCAAGCTTTTATAGATGACAAACCTTGTTCAACGGTGAACGAGACGCCATTGGGACCACGTCCGTTGATAAGAATTCCATCTGGGAAAGGTAGCTTCCTGCCCCTGTCAAGAATTGCCTTCAAGTCCTATATAGATGACGATCAAAGCACGCATTAGCTAATAACATCAGTTTCGAAAAGCAAAAAAATTACTAACAATACATAAACTTACTTATTTCAAAATTTGACCAAGAAAGCAAATAGTTAAAATAAAAGTTTATCACTTATAAGTAAATAGTTTAAGCTTAACCAAACATGCTCAGTTTTCCATGTTAAAATTGACACATTTTTCATTTAATTTTTGCTTGCCTTTTACATATGTAGTATGTTAGGTAAAGTTTTTAAATCAAGTCATCAATTAATTTTAATCATATATTTTACGAGACTCATAATTTTTATTAACTTTTAACATATTTCATTAACTTTTAATAAAACCTACTAAATTTTTTATTTAAAACTTTATCAAACAAGCTCATAAACTAGACAAGACGGAACTCCGTGAATGAGTCACGTGTAATTTATTGGATGTGGAAATTATATAAACTAAGAGTTTTCAAGATCTCGATTCATATTAAGAGTTATAAGTTTTCTTTTAAAAATTAGATATAATTAAATTGTAAATATTAATAATAATATTATAAAAATTATTTTAAATATCCACCATACTATCATCTACCCCATCAAACCCCAATTATTTTAATCTCTTCTTTCTCTCTCTATACACCCAAAGCCACCCCCATCCTAGTCATTTTCATTCTATATATTATCTCTATCTCTCTCTCACACACACAACCGAAAGTTGTCATTAGGAGCGCTGTCGATGACACAATACATCCCACCTTCTATCCTTATCTCTTTATCGCAAGCGAAAGCTGTCATCAAGAGCGCTGCTGATGTCGCCATGGTGCCGCTACTCAACATCGTCACTACGTGCAGAGAGAGCACCACTACAACAACGACAGAATGTGAACTGCGAGCAGCGACGTTGTGCTGTAACGCGACACTACGCAACGGCCATTGTGCACTGCCCATGGCAATGATGTTGTTGCAGGATTTGGTGCACCAATGCCACTGTGCGATTTGGTGATGCCGAAGTTTTAGGGTGTGTTTTGTTGGTTGTATTTGTAGTTCTCGATGGTGGTATTGATGTTGATAGCACTTGTGAGGTGGTGGTGGCGATAGTGTTGGCGATGGAGGTGATAGTAGCAGTGGCGATGGTGTTGGCGTGGTTGTGGTGGAGTGGGACGAAAAGTGTCGTGACCAATTATTTGGGTGTTGTTAACAATAAATAATATATGACCTAAAAGATTGTGTGATTATAATTAAATTTAGAATCATGACTAGAATTTCGTAAGTTGTGATTAAATAATTTGATAATTTGTGACTAAGAAATAACTTGTGATCAATAAATAATATGTGACTTATAAATGTGATTGTGATTCACAATTTATTAAGTTATGAAGGAAAATTACTTGTGACCAATTCATTTGATAATATGTGACCGTTAAATAAGTTGTAATTTATAAAATTTGTGATTTTGTGATCGATAAATAAATTGTGTAATATAAAATTTTGGATCTGTTATCGAGAATAATTTGTGACCTATAAATTTTTGATCTGTGCCCTAGAAATAATTAGTGACCTACAGAATTTTTTAACTGTCTCAAAAATAATTTGTTCAGTGATTGAGAAATAATTTGTGACCAATTAATTCAATAATTATGACCAAATTGTATAGAAGTGTGACCTTAATATACTTAATTAATAAAACATATTTTAAATTAATTATTTCATAAATAAAATGTAATTAATATCTGATATTTTAAACTTTGATTCTTAATTTTGAAATAGGTAATACTTAATTTGAAATTTTCACAAAGCCCAACTCTTTCTGGGCCCCTAAAGAGGTAGGATCACAAGACATCCAGCTGTGAATGACCCACTTTCAAAAAGTGGTCATAGGTCTAAGTTACCGACACTGAAAATTAAAGCCTATGGCCCAAATTTGGCAGCAGCCTCCACACCACTTTACTGGCACAACAAAGAGCCATCTGACGTGGCACCACATTATTCAAAATTTATGTTTTTTAAATTGTAAGATAAGAATTCAATTTCATGATATGCCTAAAAAAATTACTCATAAATTATTTCAAACGTGTTTGAATAATTAAAAACAATTACTTATTATTTCTATAATTTTATTGTTAATTATTGATTCTGAAAAAAAAAAAAAAAAAACTTATAAGTGAATTTTTAAAGATTTGCCAAACATGCTCAATAAATTCAATTTTGGGACAATCGGAGAGGGTGGAAGCAAGCAGGAGGCGAAGAATTGGGAAGAGATTATTACCGTGTGATTTTTCTTGTACCAATCTCCGATCAAGAAAGTGTGATCGCCGGCAGGATCTGAGAAGGGAACCGGAATTCTGGGTCTGCTGAGGATTCTGATGCCTCCAAAACCACCAGCGGCCTTGTGGAATGCGAGGGATGGGAAATAGTAAAAGCTTCCGATCTGATCCTTCACCTGTAGAATGTATGTGAAATTTTTCCCTGGAGGAATTGGACATGTAGTTCCATATACTCCATCTTCAAATGAATTCCTTCTGTTCTGGATTCCATTCCTGCATTTTTCACATCCAAAAAACAATCAGTTCATATTTTTGTTTAATCAACGAGATTCAATGAGGAATCCATTACCACTTATTTTCACATTTACTAAAATATAAAGTATTTTTAAAAATAAAAAAAAATTACTATATTTTAAGCTAAGACAGATGTGCATGACAGCTTTATGCCGCCGCACCGCCAAAAGTTATTTCACGTGCATGCGACGCTAATTCGTGTCTTCCTTAAATTTATTTTGATAAATAATTTTATTAACTAAAGAGGAAAAATACAAAGTCTTTTGGTAACACAATTTAAGAAAATCCCTTATCATTAAAATTACTTTCTCTGTCCGACAAAGATAAGCTTACCTTCTTTTTTAAGTAAATTATTTTTTACTTGTATTTTGTCTAATGTACTTATGTATTGAATAATAATTTAAATAAAATTAATTCGTATTTATGGATAATAAGACACGTTGAATAGAAATATATTTTAAAAAAAGCTAATAAATTAATTATATTCTCAAAAAAATAAATTATAATTTGAAGAAAAAGAAAGAAAGTCTGTTTAACGAGAAAGATATAGACATTATTTGATATAAAGTTGTAATGATTAGCTGACAAGAAATACTGAAATTAATGTGTATATTAATTAATTGTAGGTGGGAATCGAAGCGGTGCTAATTGACAACCGTTGATGTAACAAACCCATGTGGTATTAGTGGGTAGGCTGGCTTTCCACTGTGTAAAAAGTTCAAAAATACCATGAAAATAAGAATTCCCCTAAATGTGAATATTTATGTGTAAAATATTTTATTTTGTAAATGTGTGATTGAAAATGAGTATATAGAAAAAAGAGCTTAAATAAAGGATATCGAACCGTGGCTAAATTGAGCCCCTATTTAGTGAAAATTACAATTAAATTTTTAATAAATTTTGATAAATATTGATTAAATATGTTATTGAAAAGTTGTGGAACCCATAAAATATGGTATTAAAAATAATTGTTTAACTTCAATTTCAATAAAAATTTGGATTAAAATCACTATCACAAGGGGGCTACAACTCGTTTTAGTGTTGGGAGTAGGTGAAAACAGGACTTTGCTAGGGGTACATAAATTTTCACATAATTATTCACATAATTACATATGGCACATATCCAATTTTTAATTCAAATCTCACACTTTCACATCAACTACCGAATTATTGCCACATCACGTTATGTACCCCTCTATGTATATAAATTATGTATAACAAGAATTATCTGTGAAAACATACAGATATCCTCATCATTTATTGTATCTTTGGACTCTGAACCACCATCGTATCTAACAATATTAATGCTCGCTCATCCAAAAATGGGCATTCCTTATTCTGCACATGGATTGCTTAATGGACCGTTTAAAAAACAATCTGTATTTAGAATGTACCACTTTATACAAGATTGTTAAGGCTGCAACGCATTATTGGAGTACAAAATTGTCATTTAATAATAGATCTAAGTCTAACAGGGCAAATTACAGAGTCAATTCTACGTTTATTAGTCCATATTAAATTAACTTAGAAGAGAGGTAGGTCATATGATAAAGCTCCAAATATCCATAGAAGGAATAGCCTGAAATATACTAGGATATGGATGACTAACAAGTCATTTTCCCAAAGATTTGAATTTATTAAGCGTTATTTAACCGAACAATGCTACGAGTACGAGAAGGTTTTACAAAATTTTGATAGGAAATACAATTGACAAGTTAGCATTGGAAGGAAATAAGGAAAGAAAAACAGGCTAATAGGGTGCTGTCACGTCAACACCCTGTTCAATCACTGTTAAAAATTCATGTGCGTGCAGCTTTATTGTATTTAACCTAGCGGGAAGCTCTATGAAAATTACGAACACTCACAATGGAAATACTAGCAACGGTATGAGGACAATCAAGGGCAACATTGTCCATTTTTCAAAATTTACTGAAATTAAATAGTGAGATCTAGGGAAAAAAAAAAAAAGAATAGTTGTTACCAGGAAATGAGAAATGGCTCATCTAAGCTGTTGAACACATTGACAATGAGATTATCATTTGTAACAGAGTAAATATCAGGTCCAGGAAATTGCCCATTGATCAAAATACCCTAAACAAACGAACAAACAGATCATTAATATTAGGAAATATGTACTCTACATCATGGGATTCAAAACAAACGAACCTGTTGGCGAACTCCAAGAGGATAAATGTCACCATAAGAAACATTCCAATTAAAAAATCTGTAAGGGTCTTCAGCCCCAGCAATTGCTAAAACCACCAACAGAACCGCTAATTTTAGCGCCATTTTCACTGAAGAACTAGCCTCCATATGGTTGGTTGGTTGTGTGAAGAAGAAGAAGGGTTTGTGAGGATTTTGAAGGCTATAGTGAATGATGAGGCGTGGACGGCATATATAAGTGCGGTACAGAAGTGTTTGCCAGCGTACAAAAAATGTCAAGAGAGAGACTCAAAATAGCCGTAAAGGTAAGACGGGGAAAAGATTATGGAATAAAAATAAGCTTGTTGTAATATACGACAAGTTTGACACTCCGTTGTATGTCAAAATTTGAAGCATTAGTTATTTAAAGTATTGTTAAAATTAATGTATAAAAAATTGTTATTTTATAATAATATCAAATTTGATGTACATGTAGCAAAATTATTGTGAAATTGTTTGACAAGTAGGTAATAAAAATTTTAGTCAATTTTAATAAAATATATGGTTAAAAAATATACAATTATTGCCTTTAACCTTAGGTCCTTGTTTCATGGAGATTGAAAGTGGATTTTTATCAAATTTTGATAGAAGTTGATGAAATGTATGATTAAAAAATTGTGAAACTCATTAAATATGTGATTAAAATTAATTGCTAACTTTAATTTGAATTAAAATCTTAATTTTAATTTCCACCAAACGGGGCAATTATATCTAACAAATTTTAAGTTTTCTCAAATGAGCAATAAGGTCCTGTTTGATAATCATAAAAATCAGTTTTTTGAAAAAATGAGTTTTGAAATAGTAATTTTTTTGTAGTTAAAAATTAAGAAAAATCTTGAATTAACGTACATAATATTATATTGTGAGAATGCGTAATTAAAGATGAGTTTGAGCGAAAAAAGAAAAGAAAAAAATTGCTTTAATGATTGTCAAACAATGGCTGAAGGAGAAATCCGAGGGAAAATTAAATTCGGTCGATGGGAGTGTCGGTGCAGGACCTTTAGTCACCACCCACCCCCATATGCCCCTCTGTTTGTTTCCTACTGAGGTGGGGTACTTCTTGGCTGGTGGTTTTGTGAAAATTGTTGTGTTAGTTCCTAAACCATTTCCTGAATATCAAGTCGATCCTTTAATTATAAAAATAGGGACTTTGGTTATCCATGTTTTATTTTAGTTTGCACTAATAGTCTTCAATAATCAAAAGTGTTTGAATTGCTATTAAATAGCCACATAGAAAGGCCACGCAAACTTTTTGTTCAAAATCCCAAGCACTAGCCCGACTCAAGTTAAGAAATTTCTAGTTTTATAAATGAATCATGCTACACGAACATAGGGAATGACATGGGGGATGACCAAACACACACACATGGGAGGGTTGGCATTTTTTTTAATTCAGGCGGGACCCACGCGCAAATGTGAGGGTTGATCAACCCCTATGTCAAATTTTTCGAACACTTCAGCAAAATTCTTTATAAATTTAGACACAAGGGTCATTTGATTTTTTATAAAAATTAAAGAGAATTCAACATGAAAGACGAATTGTGCAACTATAATAGTAAGTTGAAGGCTATAATATGTTGACGACTAATAGTGCAATTTTTTTTCAACTAGATTTGGAACTTGTAGTGGACGTCTCTGGACATCACTCCACATGCCGGAGCAGGGGTGGTTATAAAATGCACTTGAATGTCTTTACGGCACCCACGGAATGTCCATGTGCTGTGTTAACACCGTCAGGTAGGTACCACCTCCCTCATAAACCATTTTCCATGTCCTTTCCCAGTTCCCACTACAACCATTTTTTTCCCTCTTACCATCATTCTTCGTCTAACTTCTTGTCCGCTTTCGCATACGTAAATTTTTAAATTGGGTGATCTGTAAGCTGAATCAAGTTTTACTGGAATTTAAAACAAAGGAATTTGAATTTTATATTTTACGAATAATATTAATAATAGGATCAGGATACCTAGTAACATAGGATTGTGAGTTTGTGAACCCATATTCGTATTATTCCCTTCACGTGATGGTAAGTACTGAGAGAACACATGAAAGGGATTTTATTTTGTCTTTCCCTTAAAGCTGGCCAGTTAATTATAAAGAGGTAAAATACAATTGGGAATTTTAATTTTAAATAATTACAATTTTAATATCCCGTGAACAAAGTACCGACATTTGTTTGGTTTACTAGATTTCTTTGGTCTGGAAATTTTGTAAAATCGACCTTTTGTTGCTTGCGAAAGAATTTCAAGCATTCTTATTAACTCTATTTAGCCTTTCTTTGATTAAGCTAAATAAGTTGATAGAAATTTAAGTTAAATTCAACAGTTAATATTAAATACACTTTATGATATTCAAAACTTTTACCAATTTTTAAATCGAACATTTCATCAATGTTTTTAAAAGTCCACTAAAATTCTGAAAGCTAGACTGATTCGCCAATCAAATCAATGAAAGAAAGGCATTTCGACAAGATTAAAAGCATCAAGTGTAGCTTTCAAGCTTGTCTCCCCGTTGCNAACTCTAAACTAAAAGATTGGACCGATCTATATTCCCTGATTTTATCTTCATCCAATACCCCCCTCGTGTTAGAGATGGGATTGAAATGTCAAGAATTACCCAACTTGCAAAGTAGTCGACGATAAGTCACACCTCCAAGTGGTTTTGGTAAAATGGTCCGCCTATTGGTCGCTAGATTGTAAGTAGGAAGGAGTAAGAAGACTTGTTTGAATCTTTTCTTGATTAAAATGATGGTTCTCAAACGTCAGTGACACACATGGACACAGTTCATTGTTCATCATTACATACTCTCATGAATGTATTTTATACTTGAAACCATTAATCATCCTACGTATCTGGAGGACATAATTGGATTAACAAAGCTGAAGAAGTCAGCTTGCACTTTTGAATTAGACTGGGATAATAAGGATAATGAGTGTGTTGAAATCTAACGTATTTCTTTCATTTGGTTTTACAATTGTAATTGCCTTACCTTCTATATACACTATACTGGATAATGCTAATTAATCAAAGTCATTATTTGAAAAATACCAAGAGGTTATTTTTCACACACAGAGAGAGAGAGAGAGAGTCTAAGGAGGGAAGAAAGAGGAAAAATGTCATAAGAGGAGAATACCCTTCACTAAAACAAAGAAGTTGGATGAAAAGGGACGAAAAAGACGTTTTGCGCAATCGAACGTGTAATCAAGGGTGAAATGCTTTAAAAAAAAAAAAGGAGTGACGTTTTGCACGATAATAGTCAAATGTAGGAACATTACGCGCTAATTATCCTATTTAAAATAATATTTAATTGTTTTGTTTTTCTAGTTTTCCACATGCAAGGTTTTTGGTCTACAGTACTATTCTAATTATACTAAAAGTCAACGCATTAGTGGATATAAATTTACCTAGGGACAACTCAGTCTACATCTTCTAATAGAAGCAACTTGACAATCCAGTGCACACAATCACACCAATAAATTTAAAATCTTTAATCCAAATACATCTTAAGATCCAATGATATTCTACAATAGATCCCTGATTGAGGCCCATTTTGGGAAGATGATGTATTTTTTTAATAGTGATTTTTTTGAAAATGTGTGGTTAAAAAAAAAGGAATTTTTTTTTTTTGATTTACATGTAAAATTATTTTATGAAAAAAGTATAATTGAAAATGAATTTTTGAAAAATGGAGGCCAAAGCTCTTCAAATTGGTCGAAATCCTCTCCAATGAAGAGATGTAAAGGAAATGCAAATTACATTTCCGACAGAAAATATAAAAAAAGATGGACTTTTATATATTTTTTTTTACATCCACTTGTGGAATAATCTTCGCTCAAAAAAATAAAAATAAAATAATGGACAATACAATTTGAATCTTTTATATTAATATTCACATTGGATTTGATGGTTCATAATTCACAACCAAAAATAGATGGATGTTCTTAAAGAGCCGTTGAATAATAACTCTTTTAATCTATATTTACAATATACCACTACTGAAGAATGCTCTAAGTATATAACATTTTTCATACATTGCAATGTAAATAACAACACTTACAATGTTCGTTCGTATTCATTTAACTTTCCAATTGTACCAAAATCTTCTATCTATGCTTTGAAACCTTAACTCAACGACATGCATACAAAACAAGTTCAGAAGGGGAAAAAATCTTTTCTTTTAGAAATAAGCCCCTTGTATATGCAGATTTGTCGAGACAATGTACATGAGCTGATATAGCAATCTCTAATTGAATGTTTTAAAATTGTTTTTTGGTCAAACTCCAATAAACTATTGTCATCTGACAACCTATAACTATATTTGACAAATCTATATGTACACATAGCTCAATTCTTTCCTTTAACTGCTAAGTACACATGGCGTGTTTAAAAGAATGGAATGTAACTTCTTATAGGCGGTTTTATATACTTGAATTTGTGTAGACGTAAAGGTTAGGCAACGGAACCAAGTGTCCCCTCCACCATTATTTTGCATTTGCATGTGCCGTGATTGGAGCCATTAATTGTACATGATTTCAACGCGGTCCAGCAAAAAAAAAAAAAAATCAAATTATGGAGAGATTGGATCGGCCGGGTTTGTGCAAACGCGGTAATGACACCTAATTGAATGTTTGGAATTTAAAAATAAAAACTCATTTTATTTAAACTCATGTTTGGTGGGCATTTTTTTTTTAAAAAAAATTATTGTTTTAAATAGTATTTTTTTGGAGAACGTTTGATTAAAAGATAGGGAAAAATTTTGAATTTATGTATAAAATATTTTATTGTATGAATATAGTTGAAAATGAGTATGTAAATTTTTTTTTTTATTTAAAGAATGAGACACGAAGATGGACTATAAATAGAGATAAATGGATGATAGATAAGTGAACATAGAATAGTACTTATGGATCCATCAAAATATGTGGTCAAACTTATGCATAAAAATGATTGAATTTGTGATATATTACTAGAGCTTCAACGAGTTCGGTTCGAAACCAAATAACTTGAAAAAAATAGGGACCATCGTCCAAATCAAACTTTGGTGATCGAGAATTGGGTCGTTGACTAGGGCTAAACCATAATTCATGTTGGCTCTTAGAATGGGATCGCCTAATTTCGATTTGCTTATAGATCTTCTCACCCATCTTCAATTTGGTGCAATCATCAATTTACTCAACTTCGATTTCTAAATTTGGTTAGTTTGTTCACTACTATCGGTTTAACTGAAGGAATATAATGATTTTGACATTAGACATAATGAATAGATGACATGTAAAAACATGCTTTCCATTTATACGACTTTTTGGAGAAATTTTTTTAGATCGGTTGTGTGCATTGTTGAGTGAAGCGATCATATATGACAGTCATACTTCAGTTTTAATGTCTAAGTCAGCGTATAACTTTAGTTAAATTAACAAGGCAAATTATTAAATGATCAGATTTGCTTGCAAATCAAAGTGAAGTGTTTAATTGCACCAAATTGAAGATGGGTGACCTAGATGTACCTCTGCTCAAAGTTCAATGACCCACATTGTATTTAACCGTATTAAAATGTGAAAATTTCAAAAATAACCTAACGGTGAGACACTATTTGGATTGGATAAAAAATAATTTTTTAGTAAATTTTAATAAAAGTTGATAAAATGTGTGGTTAAAAAATTAATAAAAATGGTTGATTCTATAAAATTTATAATTGAAAGAAAAACGAGGACTAAATATGAACCACAAAATCTGAAATTTAACCTTTTAAGCATAAAGATTATAATTTTATTAATAATTTTAAGAGAATGTTGTGCTGCCTTTTCTTTATAAAAATTGAAAATGCATATGATTCAAAATATCAAATTGAATTGACGGACCACCACCAATCTGGGTTTGGTTTGTCGGAAGGAACTAGAAGCCATCACAGATCCATTGTATGTAGCCGTGTAGGGCCAAATAAACCTCAATTAGTGTGCACGTTACTCCAAAAGAAAAAGAAAATTGTTTTGTTCACACTGTTAGATAAAAATAAAATAGAAAAAATTGTCAGGTAATTATTGGAATAAGTGGGAAAATTTTAATTTAAAATGTTGATGACTTAATTAATATTTTTTCCATGATTGACAGCAAAAAATTAGTGGGAATTCTTCTAGTGAAAACATCTCATATTTCATTTTGGTCTTTTGAGCCCTATTTCGAGGAAAAATAAGTTTTAAAATAATGATTCTCGGAGAATGTATAGTTTTAAAATAATGATTCACGCAAATTACAAAAATATAATTAATATACTTTTGTTTATATTTTTCCTAATGTACCCTTACATTAAATAATTATTTAAATAAGAATAATTCATACTTGTTAATAACAATTAGAAAATTAAGAAACAAATTATATTTTCAACTAGAAAAGTGATCTATAATTTGTGACAAATGAAAAAGAAAAACAAGTTTATCTCTATGAAACAGTGGAATTAATTTTTTTTACTATTTATTTTTATATATTTATAATTTAAAATCATGTATAAAGTATAAACCCTTCCTAAACGCGCCTTAAATTCGAAAACCCGACTTTAGATCTCAAAGACCAATTTAACACCCATCCTTGACAAAAGTACTACCAATACTTGTAGACCTTTTCAAAATAAATAACTAAAAACAAGTATCAAATATATCGAAGTTTTTTCAAAGGACATATTTTAAAATCTAAAATAGATTCTCCCAACTTTCATGCTAAACCAAATTTGATATAATGAACTGATAGAGCTACGGTCGGGCAAAAATCAATTCAAATCACTCAAATCGATCGATTTAATCTAATACAACCAATTTGGTTCGATTTTTAAATTCAATTAGGTTGAGTTGTGTTAGAAAATCACATTTGAGGCCGCATTGCGTTGAGTCTCGAGTTAAAAATTAAAACGAAATCCAATCTAATAAATTAAAAAAAAAAATTAATACATAAAATGAACAAATCTAAATAAACACAATAATGGAGACAAGAGAAAGAGTACATAGACTGACAAATATGAATACTGTGTACAAATGTAAAGTTATTTAAAGATAAACTAAAAATTAAGGACATGATGATAAAATGAATGAATTCTAAAAAAATGTAAAAAAAGAAAATACTCTATAATATCAAACTTATTTATATATTATTTTTTAGAAAGAATTATTTACATATGTTAAAAACAACATAAATTTTCAAGTGATTTCAAACTTAAAAAAAAAAAATATCTAAATTCATCAAAAAATAATTGGATCGAACTTGAATTGGACCAAGCCCAAACCGATCCCTACAACCCAAACTGGCCCAAACTTGATCGATTTGGGTTGGGTATGATTTAAGTCAATAAATAGGTTGAATTGGTTCGATTTGGTTCATGGGTCTGGTTCAAGGTTTTAGAATCGAATAATTGAGCAATTCTACCTTGATTATAGGTTAATTGTGTTTGAGCCATATTTTGAAAAAATATATTTTGAAATAGTAGATTGATGAAAAATGTGTTATTGGAAAAGAAGGAAAAATTATTTATGTGATGAAAATTATATTTTTATTAAAAAACGTGTGGTTAAAAATGAGTAGAATAATGAAAATGAAAATTTTAATATATGTCAAACTTAGGCTGAATCTGAATTCGGTTCTAATATTGTTTTTCTATAATCTCTCAATTTAATATATTATGCTAAATAGCAAAAATCATAAAAACCAATATTAGATAATAATCTATAAGAAAATAGTGTTAACTAACCAATCAATGCAAAGGCGACAAGTCAAAATCGTAATACAAAACCGGGAACCGGACCAAAATCCGGTCCGGTCATAGTAGAAAACCAAGATGTAAAGAAACCGGTACAAAACCCAGAAAACTGTCCGGTTTAACCAAAAAGCCGGTGAACCGGACACGGTTTTTGCAAAATAAATAAATAAATAAATAAATAATAATAATAATAATAATAATAATAATAATAAAAAATAAACTAAACTAGGATGAAGAAGATAACATTTTACTCAATTTCTTCCATTGCATAATAGTCTTCGGAGGTCCACTCTTTCTTTGGCCTAGTCATTGCTTACGGACAAAAGAAGCAGCCACTGGAATTGAAAGAGGCACCCGTCTGGAACAGAGAGGCACTGCAAATGAATTGATGTATGCCTTTTATTTATATTAGGGTTTTCAATATATGGGCTGTAAATATTATTTTAGCCCATTTAATGTCACCAGTTGATATAAATTGCTCGATAAGTAATAAACTGTTAAATGTTCAATTAATAAATTTTTTTATGTAATATGTAAGATTATTTATTTATTTATT
>CAIGRN010194691.1:0-18440 GCA_903798345.1 Fraxinus anomala | reverse complement strand
AGGAGGAGTGGTGTTTATTGATTGAATTGTGACTTGAAGTTCCTTGTGTTAGAATTTGGTTCAAGGTGGAGATTTGTCGTGGTTTGATCCAAATTCTAGTGTGTATTGGAGTCTAAATTGGAGTTATTTTGAAGAGATCAAAATTATAGACTGGAAGAAAAAGTCGTAGCATTTTCATTAGCCTAGCGCTAGCTGGACACTCGAGCGAAGCTGGAGAAAAACAACCTGAGACTCCGTCACTCGAATGTCGCTCGCCCCTCGCTCGAGCGAGGGTCTGTCGCTCGAACGATAGTCTTTTTCGGCCCAAGCCCGTTTCTTCTGTTTGACGCGATTTTTCTTTTCAACTAAAACTTGTTCCTAGGGTTTTCCTATATATATGTCACAACTTGTAATATTATTATACATTCTAACATCAAGAGAATTGAGAGAAAATATTCTTGAGAGCATAGATTTCAATTAATTATTGAAATCTTGATATTGTAAACACAAATCTATTGATTATAGTAGATTATAGTAGATTCTTCTTTATTTCATTATCGTCATTATCTTGTGATCCGAAGTTGATAACATTTCGAACGGGACATTTCATCACGCAATCATCACAAGCACCTTATCAAGGAAACCCGTTTCTAGATTTCATCGAAAACGCGTGACATTTTGACTATTGAACAAAACCATAGCAGGAAAGCAACAAATCTAGTACCACCGCCTGTTTATTACTACAAAACAACTCAAATTGTATTGCCCTTCCTTCGAGACTTTTGATCAATCTGAAACGAATGTGAGAGAAACCCATGTGTGAATTGCATTTTTATTGGGTAAACAGCTTGCAATTTTTTTATCTGTGTTTTGAGTGTTCAATTTGTTCACTTCTATTTTATTGTATAAAGGGTTGGCAGTACAAAACCCCGGTAAGAAATTCAAGTAAATTCAGCATATATAGTCATTAGGAATCGGAATTTGATATAGTTCTTGGAAATATATACTACTAAAGATAGATTGATTATTGAGTTGAACTGTTTAGATTAGAATAATTGAAGGTTGATGTTTATTTTAGACAAGATGGTTGAAACTAGTGAGGGGGTTGCCAATAAAACTGCGAATTCAAATGAATTGGTTCAAAGCGGAAATCGTCCTTTAGAGGAGAAGATTGATGAGATTCGACGATTATTTGGGAAAGCAGAAGGTGATCCATTGAGGATTATTGGTGTGGGAGCAGGGGCATAAGGTATTGTGTTTGCATCAATGCTACAAGATGCATATGAGAGTTTTCGCAACAAGGTTCAGATTAGGATATGGAGGAGAGCTGGGAGGACTGTTGATAGAGCCATGGCTGAGCATCTATTCGAGGTGACCAATTCAAGGGAAGATGTGCTGAGGAGGCTCATAAGGCGATGTGCGTATTTGAAGTACATGTAGGAGAGACTACGTGATCGGATGCTGTATGAGATGAGATTTTGAAAGACGAGTTTTGCTTGAACATGATTGAAACTCCACTTTGCCCTTCAAAAGTTGTCACTAACTTACATGAGGCAGTGTGGGATGCTAATAATACTATCTTTGAATAATGCTGCATTCCAGGGCATGAAAGAAAGCTTATTATAGCATTTGAATTTGGATTGCCATCAATGGAAACTAGTCAAGTGTTCGAAGAAATTAGTAAGTATTGGAAGGAAATGATTACTATTCTGGTCATCATTTCTTTAGCGAAAGGAATAGAAGCTTAATTAGAGCCCGAACCATGTATAATTACTCCAACTCAGATGATCAATCGAGCAAGTATGAGTTCTTATCTTTTCTCTCATGTTACATCTGTTTTTTCATAGATGACATAAGAATTCTTTTGAATAAGTTTCTTATAGTGTCTTATTTATATGAGTTAGCCCCTGTTTGGTACATATTTTTTCAAAACTCATTTTCAACTATACATTCTTCTTCATCACATCAATAACTTTTTCTTATTTTTTAACTACATATTTCTCATCATATCACTATTTAAAATACATTTTTTCCTCGATAATATCTATCAAACACGTTCTTAGCCACTTTCTTAATATAGTAAAATTAACTTGAAAGTCCATCTTTGTTCCTGAACATGATTTAATTTGTTTTGCCTAATTTGATAAAATGATTTGTGCTTTTACTCCTCTCCATTAATCATTTATACTCTTGGTTGGGTAAAGTCAATCATGTTACATTAACTTCTCCAAACTGAAAAGAATTGGTTTCATTCAGATGACAAGATATTCTTTTATCTTCGATTGGTACTGGTAATTATTGGGTAGTGCAGTTTTTTATCTGCTAATTGCTACTAGGTGTAGGTTGTGTCATTTTATTTCTATACTTACCAGTTCCCACCCAGCATTAACTGAAATCTTTTGGTAGCACATTCATACAGATTGATGTTAGCCAATAAATTTATCACCGTATGTCATTACACTGGGTGAGAAAGGGCATAGGGCCGTTGCTCTAATGATTTTTGGTACTATTCCTTTTTTAAATTAACAATTAAGCTACTTGTACGTTCTTATTGACATCTCTACGTGTGTCAAAAATCTGGTCAGTGATATGAAAGAGTGTTGTAAAAATTAATGGCTATGATGGATTCTATGCCAAAAAATATCGAACTTAATGTACATGTAGCATGTTTTTTAAATTAATATGGAAAACCAATGAACTGTCATAAAGTGATAGGCCCTCTATTAAGTTCACATATACAAGAAGGAAGAAAGGAGAGGCAACAGGGCAGGGAAATTAATCTTGTTGTTTGCTGTTTGTTGTTTACTTTTTCAGTCATTATTTTGATACTGTGAGTCAGGGTCATTTTGGTAAATTTAATCAGGGGAAGGGGAATAAATGTAAATTGGGGGGGAAGTTTCAACATATATTTTTACGGTGAGAAGTATCTAGAGTGAAGAGAGCAACTGGGTCTCTCGAATTTCCCAGGCTTGGTTCATACTGTTACATGTTTTCCTTGAATAATACATATAATTTTTTTCTGAATTACAACCTTCAAGTCCTACACAACCATTTCTGTTATTTGTTAGCTTTGCTGTAACTATACTTCTCCTCTAATGCTAATACCCATTCTGTAATTGCAGCCAATCCACTATTAAATCTCCTGTGCAGAGTTGAACCAGTTTAAGCATGCAACATCTACTTCTATTAGCCAGTCATTCCTCTTGCAATACCAGGTACCTATCAAATTGGTATCAGAGCATCACCTTGGGAAGATGAAATTGTCGAATCGAGTGGACAGTCTGGAGGGGAAAATAGATGGAGTTTAGCATGAACTACAACGAGATATGAATGTATTGATGGAAAAAATGGATGTGATGATGAACAGATGGGTGGAACAGGACCAAAAAGGGAAGGGAAGAGCAGAGGGCCTTCCTGAGTCTGACCAGCTCCCTAACCCCCCACTGAAGGATGATGAAGGGGGTAACAACAATGGTGAAGGTAGCAGGGAACGCGACGAACCAACGCGAGCTAAAAATCGCATCAGGAGGTTGGAGATGCCAGTGTTCGATGGGGAAAATCCGGATGGGTGGATTTTTAGGGCGGAGCGATATTTTACCATTAATCGATTTTCCAACTGGGAGAAGGTGGAAGCGGCTACAGTTTGCTTCGAAGGGGAGGCATTAGCGTGGTACCAATGGGAGGACATGAGGCAGCCGATTCGGAGGTGGGAGGATCTGAAGTCACTACTACTGGAGCGATTTCGACCGTCACAGGAGGGAACGAACTTGGAGAAATTTCTAGCATTGCGGCAGGATGGATCGGTTCATGAGTACCGATGAAAATTTGAGGTGCTCACCACTCCGTTGGTGGCCGTTAGTGAGGAAGTATTGGAGAGTAACTTTCTTAATGGGCTGAAACCACTGATTCGGGCTGAAGTAAGGATGTTAAAGTCACGAGGGCTGGACCATATCATAGAACTGGCCCAAAGAGTTGAAGAGAGAAATGATATTTTGCAGCAGGCCCAAGTTTCTTCTGGCCCAATTAGAGGAAGGCATAATTCTATTGGACAGGTTCCTTATTTTAGTCCTTTTAAAACCTCTTCAAGTGTACCGACACATAACCCAAATAATCCTCCAATCCTTCCCTTCAATTCGAATCTCCCAAAACCCTCGACGATGGGTCGAGTGGCAACCACCACCAAGGGAATGGCCCCGTTCAAAGGACTCACGGACATCGAGTTACAGCTGAAGAAAGAGAGGGGGTTATGTTATCGCTGTAATGAAAAATTTGGGCCGGGTCACCGTTGTAAAAACAAGGAGCTCCAGGTATTGGTAGTACAGGAGCTGGAAGAAGAGGAAGAAGATGTGATAAAAGGTGAAGAAGGTATTGAAGGGGGAGACATGGTGGAGCTGTCCATGAGTTCGGTAGTAGGATTGAGCACCCCAAAAACCATGAAGATAATCGGGTCCATTTTGGGGCATCCTGTGGTAGTATTGATCGACTATGGGGCCACTCATAATTTCATTGCAGCAGAGTTGGCAAAGCAGTTGAGCCTACCCACCACAGCTACGACTGGGTACGTGGTAACCATAGGTACTGGAAGGTCAGTAAGAGGGGAGGGCATTTGTAAAGGGGTGGTCCTCTCTTTGCCAAGTATTGATGTATTAGAGGATTTTCTACCATTCCAATTGGGTTGCACTGATGTTATTTTGGGAATGAAGTGGCTGGGTACTCTAGGAAAAATGCAAGTTAATTTGGGAAAGTTAACGATGAAATTCCAAGTAGGTGAGGAGACCATTTGTTTGCAAGGGGATTCGAGCTTTTAAAAGACGCAGGTGTCTATTAAATCTATGGTAAAATCCTTCAGGGACGGTGATCAGGGGATTCTTTTGGAGTTGAGTAATATTGAATTGGAGGGGGATAATAGTGGGTCTGAGCTTCCTTTTTCCATCAGGGAGGTGCTTCTGCGATACAACATGGTTTTTGAGTGGCCGAACCTACTCCCTCCCACGCGAGGTCATGATCATGCGATAGTACTACAGGCAGGGTCAACTCCTGTGAATGTCAGGCCATATCGTTACCCACATTTTAAGAAAAATGAGATTGAGCGGCTGGTCAAAGAAATGTTGGCCGCAGGAATTATTCAGCCAAGTTGTAGCCCCTTTTCGAGTCTAATGCTGTTGGTAAAAAAGAAAGATGGTAGTTGGAGATTTTGTGTGGATTACCGAGCCCTTAATAAGATCACAGTCCCGGACCGATTTTCGATTCCGGTGATAGATGAGTTGTTGGATGAGTTGCATGGGGCAGTGATCTTTTCAAAGTTGGACTTGAAATCGGGGTATCATCAAATTCGAATGAGGGCGGAGGATGTGTCAAAAACTGCATTTCGAACTCACGAGGGCCATTATGAATTTTTGGTTATGCCATTCGGGTTAACCAATGCACCGGCTACTTTTCAAAGTTTGATGAATGACGTGTTTCGGCCATATCTCAGAAAATTTGTTCTGGTGTTTTTTGACGATATATTGATTTACAGTGCTTCGCTGGAGGATCACCATTGCCATTTAGACATTGTATTGGGTTGCTTACAGGGGCACCAGCTGTTTGCTAATGAAAAAAAATGCACATTCGGGCAACCACAATTGGAATACCTTGGGCACATCATCTCGAAGGAGGGGATGGCTGCAGACAGGTCTAAAATTGAGGCAATGTGTATTTGGCCTAAGCCCCGAAATTTGAAGGAGTTACGTGGATTTTTGGGCCTCACTGGATATTATCGTCGCTTCGTGGCCGGGTATGCTAAGATCGCTTGGCCGTTGACAGAACTTCTTAAGAAGGATGGGTTCATTTGGAATGAAAAGGCGGAGGCAGCTTTTCGTGACTTGAAAACAACAATTACCCAAGTTCCGGTGCTAGCACTACCCGATTTTTCCAAACTATTTGTGGTGGAAACCGAAGCTTCGGGTCATGGTTTGGGGGCAGTGTTAATGCAGAATTGTCACCCAATTGCCTATTTCAGTCAACTGTTGCCACGAACTGCTCGACAGAAGTCCGTCTATGAGCGCGAGTTGATGGCAATAGTGTTCGCCATACAAAAATGGCGCCATTACTTATTGGGACGACACTTTGTAGTCAAAACTGACCAACGGAGTTTGAAATTCTTCTTGAGCAGCGCTTAGTTAGTGAGGACCATCAAAAGTGGGTAACAAAGCTACTCGGCTTTGATTTCGAGATTCATTATCGTAAGGGCCTGGATAATCGAGCTGCAGATGCCCTTTCGAGGATTGAGCCGACTCTGCATGCTCTGACTTTATCAACACACTACGTGTTATAGTTGGATGACATTAAGGAGGCAGTGGCAACTGATGGGGAGTTGGGAGGTATAGTAGAATGTTTACGATCCGGTACTGGGACTAAACCTGGATTTTCACTAGTGGCCGAAAATTTGAGTTATAAAGGCAGATTAGTGCTACAAAAATCCTCTCAGTTTCTGGACCTCATGTTGAAGGAATGTCACGACTCCAGTGTCGGAGGTCATTCGGGTTTTCTTAAGACATATCGAAGATTAGCTCGAGAGGTGTATTGGACGGGTATGAAAAGAGATATCAGGGATTATGTGGCTCGTTGTGCAGTTTGTCAACAAAATAAGTATATGGCCTTGTCTCCTCAAGGTTTATTGCAGCCACTTCCAATTCCAGATTTAGTATGGGCTGACATTTCCATGGATTTTGTTGAAGGACTACCAAAGTCAGACGGGTGGGACACAATACTGGTAGTTGTTGATCGATTAAGTAAGTATGGTCATTTCATTTGCCTCAAGCATCCTTTCACTGCACAGGTTGTAGCACGAGTGTTTATTCGGGAGATCATCCGCTTACACGGGGTACCTCAGTCGATTGTTTCTGATCGAGATCGAATTTTCATGAGCAAATTTTGGGAGGAATTATTCAGAGCACAGGGGACAGTCCTGCAACGGAGCTCTTCTTATAACCCGCAGAAGGATGGCCAAACTGAGGTAGTGAATCAGTGTTTGGAGACCTACTTAAGGTGCTTTGTCTCCAGTAATACAGAAGCAGTATTACAGGTTCGTTCCAGTTGGACTGAGGGATCCGCGCCTGAGATTCTGATCAAGTGGAAGGATTCACCGGAGTTTGAAGCGACTTGGGAGCCTTATGACAACATCAAGCTACAGTTTCCGGAGTTCCACCTTGAGGACAAGGTGGTTTTTGGGGAAGGGGGTAATGATAGGCCCCCTATTAAGTTCACATATACAAGAAGGAAGAAAGGAGAGGCAACAGGGCAGAGAAATTAATCTTGTTGTTTGCTGTTGTTTACTTTTTCAGTCATTATTTTGATACTGTGAGTTAGGGTCATTTTGGTAAATTTAGTCAAGGGAGGGGGAATAAATGTAAATTGGGTAGGAAGTTTCAACATATATTTTTACGGTGAGAAGTATCTAGAGTGAGGAGAGCAACTGGGTCTCTCGAATTTCCCAGGCTTGGTTCATACTGTTACATGTTTTTCTTGAATAATACATATAAGTTTTTTCTGAATTACAGCCTTCAAGTCCTACACAGCCATTTCTGTAATTTGTTAGCTTTACTGTAACTATACTCCTCCTCTAATGCTAATACCTATTCTGTAATTGCAGCCAATTCACTATTAAATCTCCTATGCAGAGTTGAACCAGTTTAAGCAGGCAACAGCTACTTCTATTAGCCAGTCATTCCTCTTGCAACACCAGGTACCTATCATAAAGATAATATGAATAATTAATATATGAAGGACCAGAAAGGTGCACCTGTAGCTGTTACTGTTGTCTATCTACCCTACTATTGGTTTTGACCATTTCATCCATATTTTCGTTAAACAAGAAAGAACAAGAATATATTACTTTTATCTCCTTGAAATACAGTCTATGATAAAGGTTTTCTAGCTGCTTTAATAGATAATTGCCATTGAAGGATCCTGTTCTTTAAGGCACTTGAAGGTGCATTTTAGTTTCTTACACCGATTTGGTATTTTTTGTCCTGTAAAAAATTTACCAGCTATGGAGTCCATACTAAATGAAATCTGAAATAGAAATAATGAATTACATGGTCATTCTGCAGCACAAAATATCCAGGTTTCTATTGTCTTCTTGATGGTTTCACCTTTTAAAACCAGGGTTGTAGTTTATTTAACCAAAAAAGTCTTCCCTTTGGCTCCTAAACTCCTGCCCATTGCCTTTTGGAATGGTTGAATATAGCTTCCGTCCGTTACAAGCGAAACTACTGCTGATTTCTTGTTCTGCAATGTTTTTCTTTGAAGCGGGCCATCAGACCTCTCGTGTGGTCTCTCATCAGTACGACGTCACTTTAAACTTGGAAAGGCAAATTAATGCATGGCAAATTAGCAAGAAAAAGTAAAAGAAACAAACTGGACGAGAAATGGATGTGGCACAGGCTTGTCTAAATGTTTTATGCAATGCATAATGGGAAATGAATATTGCATCTTCTGGTGTAACTTCAGCAGAATGTATTTACTTGCTTTTCCATTCCTTTATGTGGTCTTAAAGAACAGTCTCATAATTTCGTTGACTTCACGAAGATTGTCTACACGCCTGTAGTATGATGAAACACGAAAATAAATTGTTTGTTTGAGTTATTGTTACAGCACGATGCTAATAAAATTCAAGACTGGAAAGGTCCATCTAAAAGCAGCCATCTTACTCTTCTTCTATTAATATTTAACAAGCTTCTTGAAACATCACAAAAAATTAAAATGCAAGTTTATTGCTTCTATTTTTGGTGATAGTACTGCATTTTATTATCAAATGACACGTTGAACAAGAATTCCTATCAAATTAAGCTGGTGTCATAAACCTTTCGAATAGTGAAAAATTGTACCCAAAATTTTCATTTTTGTACCCACGATCTCAAATATTTCATCTCAATTACAGCTAAAGAATGAATGGATGGAATCTGTTCATTCCTCCGTTAGTTAACCAAAAGTCAATGGACTGACCAAATTTTGACCAATTTTAAAAGAACAAAATGATACATTTACATTTCTATAATTAAGGGTGTGTTTGGTAGAGATTAAAATCGGATTAAAATTGAAAAATTAGTCGTTATTGTTGACTTTTATTAGACGGATGAAACTCAATAACGACTATATTTTCAATTTTAATAGACTTTTAATCAATACCGAACAAGCCCTAAATAATTAAATCAAAAAATCAAAAATTTAAAAGTTGGAAAATAGTTTTCATGGAAAAAAAAAATAACAATCAACCACTTCAAAGTAGAAATTTGGATGAAAAATCGATATTTTTCATGAAAAATAAATACAATCAAATACACCCAACATGATGTTTAACAAGCGAATTCGAGAAAATGAAATATAGGTCTAATTTGAAGGAAAATAGGGATTGTAAATTTAAGAAAATGATATTTATGATTTATGATTATTTCTTAAAAGAGCAATTTTTTAATAGAAAAGGTAATTGTAAATTTAACTCTTTTTTAAACACAAAAAAATAAAATATATGAAAATAAAAATGCAGTAAAAGCGTTGAAGGCACGGGATTAGAGGAATTCCTCAAGAGGAAAAGAATCAGAGGAAGCAAAAGAAAGTTCATTGACGATGGCACTCGTTGATTACGCATCTTCTTCAGATGATGACGAACCTCGAATCAACGAAGATAAACAACTAGTTAAAGAAATACAAGGCCCCGAAGATAAACGATGCCGTTTTCAGTACCCCTCATCCGTTCCACCGAACAACGATTCAACCCACTCCCGCAAGTAATTCCTAGATAACTCCTTCTGCTCTAATCTTTTGTTAATTTGTTCTAGAGGCTAAATTTGTGTGATTCCTGCAAATTTTGGTTTTGGTTATGAGCTTTTAAGAGTTAATGGAGATTGCTATTTGAATAGTAAGCGTGTCTTACTCTATGCTAATTTGTGGACTTGAGGAATGTTTTTGGGTATTATAGTATTGAGTACTTGAAAATCTAAAAATCGATAGAAGTTATGTTCTATTTGCACATTGTATATACAATTGAAGATTGAAAGGGAAAAGGAGAAAGAAGAACAGAACAAAATGGATAACTAACAGACTTATTTACATTTTTGTGACTAATTAAGATTAAGAGTTGTGTAGTTCTAAACTAGATTGAGAAAAGGAAAATGATGAGAATTACTAAAATCTCCTTAAGATTGAAATAGGCTTAAGCAGGTGAGGGTTTTTACTTTTTTGGCTCTGTCTATTCAATATCAGTGCAAGAAACTGAATTATTCAGGCTTGAATGCGCTCTACTCAAACTAGACCCATTGTAATGGTAAGCATCAAATACTAGAATTAAGTAACTTATTTGAGTTGTCTTAAAATTGGCTTGGCAAAAGCTCACCCGAATAATAGAAGTAGCCAGGCTTGAGTATGTTTTATGATTCATTCATGACATTGAGCTAAGTTTTAATAGTCTAATGTTTGGCTTGGGTGCATCTTTACATGCCTTTTCCATTTTTCACTTTGATTTTTTTGCTTTGTGATATAATAACAAATAACAAATCACAGTCCTGATTCATACATGCCAAAAGGTGTAGCATTTCAGAAAAGGCACATGAAAACCTATGAATTGAACTCCCTCTCCAATTTCTTATGTCCAAATCAATTCTCTTTAATTGATCTCTTCTTCTTCTTCTTCTTCTTCTTCTTACCCTCTAAAATTCTTTCCAACTTATTATTAGAATAATTTTGAGTTTCTAAGCATTCAGTCATTCTCCAAATTTGGGGCGAGCAACATGAATCCTTTATGACCAAGAACCTTTATAGGTCAATGCAAGACATTTTCTTTAATTTACTTTGAACTAGTGCCATAGGCATGTCAACCTCCCGCCACCAGCTTGAACCGGCACGGCCTTGAAGCATGCCATTACAGGCCCATTGCAGTTTTCTGTCCAGGTTGGACCTCATCAGTTGTTCTTTCCATGGGAACAGCTCGGCCTGCTGGCCCATCCTCTGTTCAGTGCTATTTGGGTTGAATTCATTCATTAATTGTGTTTTTAAAATTGAATTACCAAAATAACTCAAAAAATTGTTTACTTTTAGTTAAATTAAGGCAGATATACTTGATCACCATCTCTTTTCTGCCTCGTTTCAAGGTACAATTATATTCTGCCATGAATCAAGGCAGAAATTAAATATAGAATTTAATGAAAAATCAATTCTGCCTTTGAATCAAGGTATAATTAATTTTTACTTTAGAAATATGGTAGAAAAAATAATTTAATCTCTAGTCATAAAGGCAAAATATTTAATTTACAAACTTATCCAACTTTTAAAAAAATAATAATTATGTGAACCCGCTGTCAACCGCTGGGCCTAATACCACGTCCCGGCCTGCGGTTGTGGTCTGGACTTTTGCCCGGCAAGCTAGCAATTTCGGGCTGCCTTTCCAGATTTGACACCTCTACTCGTTTCAGCAGGATAAAGAAAGGTAAATAATTTTCTCTGTGTTTCCTATGTTTTTCCTCTGGATTTTCAGGGAATGAAAAACAGATATTTAGTCTGATAATTTTTGGTTGGAAGACATGAAGTAGTAATTATGGTCATGTACTTTATATGTGTTTTTCCCTTTTCCAATGGGATATTAGTTGAGCAATCTGGAGTATGATAAAGTGGTATAATTGAGTATTTAACATTTGTCAGAAGGATGAATCCTTAACGACTCAGATGTGTGTGTGTGTGTGTGTGAGAGAGAGAGAGAGAGAGAGAGAGAGAGAGAGAGAGAGAGAGTTGAAATTAGCTTTATTCTGTGTGGATCCATGATTATCAATTTATAATTGCCAATGCAGTTGGAAGGTTTATTTAAAATGACTTTGTTGTTTGTCCCTATCTTTGTTCCTGTAACCCCCTGTTTCTTTTTTAATCCTAGCCCCAGTTTGTCTACCATTAATCTAAAACTCTGTTTGCTACAGTAAGATTCTCCACCACACATTCACCCAATAAAATATTCTACACACAAACCAATAAAGTTACTTTAAATTTCAACCACACGTTCTCCAAAAAATACTATTCAAAACTTCATTCTTCTCCCAATAATGGAAGACAAACAAGCTCTTAGTGGCCTTTCATTACATGTTAAGTCAAGATCTCATTGAAGTTGTTCAAGAAAGGGGCACAGAACCACATACTGAAACTGTAAGCATACATCTGTTCTATTCCCAGTTTTTTGATAAATAACCCTAAGAACATAAAATCCAAATAATCCAACTTCTGAGTTGCAATTGTCACATCACAATCAAAAATCATTTTGGTTTATACCATCAATTAACTAAGCCCTTGTTTGGGCTCCATTAAAATCAAATTTTGAGGAAAAATATATTTTTTGGATTTACATGTAATATTATTTTATTGGAGAATGTATGGTTGAAAAGAAGAGATAGAAAAATGCATTTTGAATAAGATGGAGCCCAAACAAGAGCTAAGTTTCCTTTACCTTCTTTTCTCAACTTCTTCTTTCGTATTGAGTATTTTTCTCATGTTGTAAACTTTGCTCTTCTGACTAACTTCTGATTCTTCTTCTTTACATATTTTTCAATCTCATTCTTTTCTCTAGGCCTCTGGTTGATATTTATAATCTGCCTCCCTGCTTCTTTTCTCTCCAGTTTAATCTGCCAAAATGTTCCTGAAATTCTCCCAGAAGCTTCATTTTTTCCCCAATCCAGCTCCATTTTTGAAGTCTGGAATCATTTCCAGCTTTTGTCTCTTCCCCTGTTAGTTCAAGAGATCTCACTGGCCCTTCCTCTGTCTCAGAAATAGCAAGCGTCACACCTATTGGTGGCATTACCACGAGGTCTTCATCAAGGCTGTGCCACTTTAGTTCTGAGTGAGTATCCTTTTGTGCACGAGAATCTCATCATCTTTGTGAGTCACCCCATCTTCTAGAACAGTCTTCTTTATCTAATCCTACTCCTTGCATCATCATAGTTAGTGGTTCTTCTGGAAATTGTCTTGTAATTATCTTTTTCTTTCATGCTCACTTCCAGACCTGAATCCTTTGATATCACTGAATCGAATTCTTGCTACTTGTTTTCATCTCGTTTTAATTCTGTTAAATTCATTTCCCATCAGATTTCTCAGTCTTATTCTATTGTACAGCTGTATCTTCATCGCTAACTTCAAAATGACATTGGAATGGAAGCAAGGCATGGTTTTAGACATTTGCAATATTTTCTTTGATAAGTCACATGTATCCTTGGGACTTTCAATGTTCATTATGCGTTTGTTTGGGAGAGTTTAAATTATAATGTAATCAGTGGGTCCCGGAGAATGTGTGGATAAAAAGTAGGTAGTTGTTGTGAATCCTACGAAATGTGTGGGTAAAAAATATGTTTGACCAAAAGTAATTATAACTTGCACGCTCCCAAACAAGCACAATATGAGTCACAATTTAAAGAAAACTTGATGACCATGGTTTCTTTCTCGTGATACACTAATGCATCAATAAACACCAAACTGAGCTCTACTTTACTGCATCTATAAAAACATAGAAAACATGTAATTGAATGACCAAAATCTGTGTTCACGTTTGAAATTCTGGATTGAACTCCATCTATGAGTTATTTTCACCCGGGACCATTGAATGCTATATCGTTGTACTTTAAATTGAGTTGATCAAGTCGTCTTGAACGCTTCATATTACGTTGCACATGGTCTCTTTGTCTCTGTAATGCTGTAAGTATTAAGAGAGAGCATATATATTTTCAGCAATGTCCATGACTGGATTTGAAAATTCAAAGCCCAATGCTCTGCATGTGTCACTCAGTGGTCCATGATCTCTGTATAAAGTCCACATGTAGTGTAATTTAGGAGGCAGTCTTTTTATTTAAATTTGTTTTGGTTCATTGGGTGAATCTAAAATATGAATCTATTTCAGTAATCTGCTTGTGCTTTCAAGCACTAGCTCATCTTAGTTGTTATGTATCTCAATGGATTTTAAGGTTCATGAAGGGATCCTTTTTTTTTTTTTTTTGGATATTTTTTCCCTTCTCTTTTTCTTTTTCAATTTTTTTTTGCTGAGATGAGTGGGTGTAAGGGATGTACGTTGGCAGTGTATATTAACATAATTGTGGCAACTTTAGTAAACAATGAATGAGATCAGTAATTTAAATGAAGATAATCCATGTGCTGAACAATATTGGGGATTTAGTGAGGTTGTGACTTGTGTTGTATTGAGATTGAATCTTTTGGATATCATTAGATGAATCGGGATGTTGACATGTGTATTTCCTTTTCATTTTCATTCTTCTGATTCTGTAGGGACTGAAGGAGTAATGCCCCTTGCATAATTTGTAGTCATGTAGATTGTAGATTCGGATCTTTTTCAGTTGTTTTTATGATATTTCTCCTGCTTTATATCTGCCAAGTTACTTTTCTGGGCATGTAGGGGCTCAGAGTCGTCATTGCCTAAACGAACAGAGAAATTTTCTAATCAGCCAGAGTCTTCTGGGCTGAAACTCCCCGACGCCTCAATCCTCTTGGATTCACCTGCATTGCCATCTCATCTTATGACTGCCTCAGAACACTCTTCTCGAGTTGCAGCTGCAATGGCTGAAGGCGCATCAAGGAAGAGAGACTTAAATGGTTCTTCTGCCAGTCATCTTCGTAGTAAAGTTCCAAAGGGGACCTTGCCTCATTCCAGGAATGTTCCAGATACAGTAGGTGGCAATTTACTCCCACCTCAACTTACTGGAAGGTGTGTACTAAATGTTGATTATTTGCGTCAGTGTTTTATTTACATTTAGCTTAGCCCAAATCTTAATGGCAGAGTCATCATTCGTTCCTTGATGCAACTGTAACTTTTATGTATAATTTTTTTCTTCCAATTTCTAAATTGTTTTGAGTATGTGATTGTGTGTGACACAAGTTTATTGCTTATTCTTCAGGTAAATAAAGATTAAATTTATAAATTAATACCTGCCAGAAGGGAGTTTGTTACAGATATTCTTGGCCATTTAGTCTAATTGGAATGAGTTGTAGATATTCATGTTCGTTTAACAATGTTGTACTCTTTTCCTGGGTATTCTTTTCCTGGGTATACTATATATTATTCTAGTCAATGTCTGAAATCTCAGTTGTGTTGTTGGCAATGGGATTCATTTCTTATTTTTAGTATGGATATCATAGCAGTTAAGCACCGAAGAAAAATATTGTCTCCAAAAATCAAGATCTTTGTCGGTTCTATGCTCCTCTATGTTCTTGCCATCGTATTATTGAAAAATTAAGGGGCCGAAAGAACATCTAGAACCCTCCAACTACTCAAATACTGAGATAGAAGTACTTGATGCTAGTTTTCATCTTTCAATCAATTTTTTGATATGTGTATTTTATTTTATTTTGATTTCTTAATCTGTTAGTCGCATTGTCCTAGGATCATGATTCTTCACTTTATAGTATGCATCCAACCACCACCAAGTCCACCACTGTCCTGATATATCATAATAACTTGTACCTTTCGCTCAGTAATTGCAATGCTAAATTCTGTTTTTGTGTTTTCTCGGGTTGTTTGAACGCCCTAGCCTTATATGTAAACTTAATGTGCTTGGCATGACATTTTGCCTTCCGCAAGTTAAATTTACCCATGATCAAATTGAATTTTGCAGGAGCAATGTTGTAACGGAGGACATAAGCAAGCTCTTTGTAAGAAGGCATGCTGATACTTCATCACACTAGTACAAGTTGGTGGCATATTGTAATGTTACTATTGTCTTCATGTTATGACAGTTTAGAAACGCTTAGAATTTTAAGGTTCGCTCCTGTAATATTGTCTCGAAATGTAACCAATTTGTTACTGAGTTTTTGCCTGTTAAATAGAATATACGAATTCGTGGCTGTGACTGATAGTTAATACATTCTGATCAAATTTTAGCGTACTTCTTAATTCATTAATTGTGTACGGTTCCATTTTATTGAAGTTTGGGGTGATTTGAGTGTTTTAACTGTAAAAATAATTGAACTTCTTTATTTCTTTTGTTTCAAATTTCCCCAAAGTTGTTCGTCTCTTTTGCCTTTGAGTTGGGAAAAGAGTGCTTTAATCTTTATGGAAAATGTCCAAGTTGGCTTAGTAAGAAAATGCAAATACTTGCTGCTTTTTTCATACGATGAACTCAACTCATGTTAGGTAAACTTACGGCCGAGGTTGGTCGGCCTGTTTTGTAAAAGTTCCCTTCTGATTGAGTTCGTCTTCAAGTTATGCATAGTGATTTGTTCATATCTAATGAATGCACGGAACAAATAGAAGTTCTATTTGAGAAAACAAGTAGAAAGAGTTAATGGTGAAGCTGAATATTAAACATGAAACTTAATACAGATCGGAATATTAACATGAAACTTACAATTTATCGGTATAACGTTAGAAGGGTGAAACATAATGATCCAGAATACAAGCACAGGGAGAATTGCAGCGCCTAATGAATGCCATATCTAAAAGCTCCTATCGTCATGAGAATGTTCAGCCCTCTTCACCTCCCTTGCTTACCTCTTTTTCTTCAAATTTAATAAAATGATGTACGCCGAAAGAAGGTTGTCATCTTTTTCTGGGACAGAATGGGAAACCAAAAAGAAAAATCAGGAAAAAATGAACACAACACACACACCATAACGAATAGTATGTGGGAAATTGTTCATGACATCCTAACGTATCATTTGATAAGTCAAACGAGAGCTATTTCATTAGCATGCAAGAGTCTGTACTTCACCTTGGCATTGAACTCATTGTTTTATGCGAGGTCCGGTCCTGAGGGAAGTAGTTCGTAGTCATCGTGATGCTTAACTTTTTCAGTGTTATTGGAAGTCGAAATGGGAATGCATTTGAGGATAACAGCAACCAGCAAACTTACAGCTCCAATCAATATGCTAACTCCCCACAACTCAAGACTCAATGGCACTGTATCTGTAAATGTGCCTAAGAATTCTACTATAACTACTTGGAAAGCAACAGTGGAGACCATGATGATCATGAAAAGAGAGCTGCTGAACACGCCTCGGAAAACATTTATTTTCTCCATGTCACGGCTGTTTATTTCGTTAAAAACCTGGTATTTGTGAAAGGAAGGTTATCAGAGTTTCCCCAGCAAATATTAGGCCACAATGCAGTACACGTCCTTTTCATTTACCTGGCAAAACACGAAGGTATTGAATATCAAGGTATTAAGAGTAGAAGTAGAATCTGCACCGTTCAGCTTCAAAAGCCGCTTCCCTTCAAATGAGAGTATCCCAAGAGTGGCCAATTGGTACAAACTCTGGCCAATAATATTTCTCCACATAACCCCTGTAATGAAATGAGCATTCCTCCCAACAGGTGGTCTCTTCATCAATCCATCATGTGGAGGTTCTGTAGCTAGAGCTAATGCACCGAAAGTGTCCATTATCATGTTCACCCATAGCAACTGCACAGCGGTGAGTGGCGCAGAACCTGAAGTTATACATTAACATTTTTAGTAATCAATGACGTGTAGATTTATAGATAACCCATTGTTTCATTCGGTTGAATTGTGGTGAAGGCTAGCTACCTGAGACGCATGCAGAAACAAAATTTGTTATGAGAGCAACAACATTTACAGTCAGCTGGAACTGTAAAAACTTTTGAATGTTGATGTAAACTGAACGACCCCATTTAGCAACATTCACTATGGTCTTAAAATTATCATCCATTATCACCACATCTGCGCTTTCTTTAGCAACCTGTGTCCATCAAAGAACTCTCCGACATTAAAGCAATGAGAGAACAAATAAAACATCTTATTCTACTGAATACTACATATACAGGATATTAGACAGACCTCGGTTCCTGCTATACCCATAGCAAGTCCAATATCTGCCTCGTGAAGAGCAGGAGCATCATTAGTTCCATCACCGGTCACAGCCACCACTTCTTTCAATTCTTTCCTCAACATAGTTACTAATTTGTGCTTGTCCAAAGGCAACGATCGCGCCATAACCTGAAAAATGAATAACTCAAGAAATTATGAAGATAATTTGCTCAACACAATGTCTAAATCTTTTTCATGCCAGTATCATACCTGCAGTTTAGGTATTATCTCCTTCATTTCTTGGGTACTTTTATTGCCAAAATCTGGCCCTTCTATGGCTATACCATCATCAGTCAAGATGCCACATTCTTTGGCTATGGCCTTGGCAGTATTTAGGTTATCTCCAGTTACCATTCGCACAGTAATTCCAGCAGCTATACAAGTCTGGACAGCTTCTTTTACACCAGGTCGAACTGGATCCTTAATTCCAACTACTGCTATAAGTGTATAGTTGTTATCAGGAATAGAATCATCAGATGTGTTTTCTATATCCTTAAAAGCTAAACAAAGTGTTCTGAGAGCTTTGCATGCAAAACCATCAATAACATTCGCAATGTTCTTTCTTTGCTCATAAGATAAAGATACTGATTCCCCATCCTTCCCAACAATTTTGTCACACAT
>CAIGRN010194688.1:0-13195 GCA_903798345.1 Fraxinus anomala | reverse complement strand
AAGTAGCCGGTCTCAAACCCTGATAAAGGAGGAGGGTTTATTTTTTTTTAGAAAAATTAAAATAAAAATGCTTAACCGTTTAAATATTTAATATAGTATAAATTTTTAAAAATTACAAATGTTTTGAAAAATGTATATTTCAAAAACAATTAGAAAATGTGTATGTATATATATTTTTTGAATTTTAGGTTTTGTTAAAAAATAAAAAAAATTAACCGAGCCGACTAGCCGACGGCTCGTTTTGGGCGAGCTCGCCCAAAAACCAACGAGCCGGCTCGGCTCGACTCATTGCCACTACTAGTTCTACACAACTGCAATATTTTACGGCCTACAAAAGTTTAATTATGTTCTTTAATTCCAATATATATGTAAAATCAAGTTTCAAAGTGTAATAAAGTGAAATTATCTAGTTTTACGTACCAAATATATCCGGTATTATTTCATTTCATTTGAAAAAACTAAAAGATGTACAAAATTTATGAGTAGCCGAGCAGAAATTTCGTACTAGTTGTGTGTGGAGATAGGAAAAATCCATTTGTACAGAAATGCTTTCACAGAAATTCACCGGAAGAATACTAATAATGAATGGACCCCACCATGTATTTAAAAAAATAAAATGTGTGGGACCCACGTGTGTGTTTTCTATGAAACTTCTTTCAAAATGGCTTCTGTACATGAAGCACTGCTGGTGGAGATATATATTATTATACTAAACAAACAACAACAAAACAATGTTTTATTATGTCCGTGTCTTCAAAGATAAATGCTTGAATCATAATTCCTCTAATGATATAAGGGATTTAGTTGCAATCGTTGTTGTGGACCTTGTGGTCACTCGTTGTTGCAAATTTTTCATTTAAGATATTATGTACAAGATTTTAGTCATATCTATTTATCTTCAACCTTACTACATCAGCGAGTTTAAAAAATAATCAACACTATCATCAAATCACTTGTTGCCACATCTCATTTTGTCATCCAAGATATTAAAAATATTTGGCGAAAAAGATTAATATATTTTTCTTCTCACATACAAGAAAAGATGCTCCCCCCATATTCCTAGTTATAGACAATGGTATAAATAAATATTCAACAGATTATTAAAAATAAGGATATATACATAAATTATCCATCTTAGTGGTATTAGAAAAATATACCCTTGTGATAATATAGATAGTGGTGGAAATAAGTCTAGCCGACTCGTGATCCTAAGCTTGGGATTCGGTATCGTCTTTTCAGGAAAAAAAAAAAAGGCTCGAGCTTTTTAGGTTCAAGCCGAGAGGACTCACAAGTTTTTCCATTTTTTTAATTTAATTTTTACTCGTATATACGAAAAATTGATTATTAAAATGAATTTACAAACTATAAAATGAATTTAAAAACTACAAAAGTAATTATGCAACTTTTTGAATTTTACAAATTAAGCGGTCATTAATTCACAAACTAAAAAATTAATTATGCTGATTTGAAAATGCGGGCTACACAAACCCACATACGAGTCGGGCAGTATTTGGACTCGTGCGGCTCGTGAACTGGCCTAGGCCAAATCTCATTTTTGAGACTTGGCTTATACAAACGAGCTTCGAGACGAGCCACGGGCCATCTGAGATATATGTATATATTAATTTCAGCATAATGTCCTTGTTTTTATTAGATTTATCGTCAAAATATTTTGTCTTTCAACTATCCAAACCACTTAAATTTAATTCATTACATAATTTCTTTTATAGGTCATTGAATTGATAAAATAGGTTGCTAAATTATAAGTTGAGAATCTGATTAACAAATTTTGTTCATTGTATTTTTAATTAATTAATACATAAGGCGATTAATACGAGTTCTCCACATGCAGTGGCGCGTATATAGCTGTAAAATTTAACATAAATTCAACAAATTGGAGTAGGGCAGGTGTCCATGTCTCCCTTGTATACTTCGTCAAGAATAACAAAGTCAGAAGTCAAAAACTTTGAAAACATCTATTTTTATGTCCTTATCATATGTATACACATGTCATGCAGGACTAGAGTTATTTGATCTTCGCACGTCAACAACTAATTCATGTTAGTGGTTTTCGACGGGACGGAGGAAGTATTTTCTAACGCATGTCGCGTGTTACAAGTCACATAATGTGACTTACATTTCAACCCCCGCTTATACTTATTATAACGGTCATAAGTAATATATTTATACATACATGTATAGACGGAGCTCAGGTAAATGGATTCAAACCACGGTTTGAGTGACTGTTGTCAAGGAAGGCCTAAAATTAGGGTGCCGTCGGAGAGGAAGAGAGAGATGTGAACAAGATAAATGATTAATAGTACCATGTGAGGGTGTATTTAATTAATCATGCTATAATGTGGTTAATTACATATGTTATTTTGGGTGGTCCATACTATTATTGGGGAATTATGTATATATTTTGGTATACATAGGATGGTCCTGTTATCTCATTTGTAGTGTTAATATTTGTGCAATAAAGAGTAAAGACCATGCACATGATGTTACCATTTTATACATGGGAAATCTATCCATATCAAAGTACTATCCTTGTTATCTAATTACTTCGTATATTTTTTAATCTCTTATGATTTTATAATCTGTATTTGTTAAATAGACATCTTAAGATTGCCCTCTCAAAAAATACATTTTTCATAATAAATCTCTTCTTTCATTCAAGAAAATCAATGCAATGGTCTCTTTTACTTAGAGCGGGTTTGATGTGATAGTCCAAGAATAAATAATCAAGAAATGGTGAATTATTTTTAAAAAAATTTCGAATAATTAATCTAAATTCAAGCAATTAAAAACTAAATAAATTAATTCAAATAGTAAGCGCAGATATAAAAAAGATAAGTAAAGGGAAGAGATGATGCAAACGAAATAATTGTGGAGGTTCTATCCAAGACAATTATCTACTTTCCCTGTTACCAAACTCTTTGATACGAGCACGACCTTTTCACTATATCGATTGACTTATGGTACAATCTAACTATTTACAACGTTTTCGATAACTTACAAACAAAGAGCATCGATCATTATACAATATTGAGATTTACGGGATCTCAATATGACACACTATTGAGTTTGACGAGACCTCAATATAACATACACGATGACTTACAACAAGGAGCATTGATCCTTATATTATTGAACTTTCACATGATCAAAATACGACCCACAAGTTTAGAGTAAGATTTTACAACGAATACAAATGCATGAAGTACTAAGAGAGGTTAACACTTCAATGAATAGTAATAAATTATAACTCAAGTGTTAGATAAAAAGCTTTGATGTATATGATAATTAGAAATTTGATTCAATCAATCAAAATTTTTCAATGAGAAAATGAATAAAAAATAAATGCAATGTAAGTTTAAAAATCTTCTCAAAATATATATCTCATTTTGATGAATAATTGTAATAAATTAAATATCAAGAAAGAGAGGAGAAACTTTGATGAATATGACGATTTTACAATTTTGATTCAATCAATCAAAGTTTTTAATATGAAAAAGTAGAAGAAATATAAGCAATATAAGTTCAAAGATCTTTTTTCAAAATATATCTTTTTTATGAGTAGTAGAAATAAGTTAAGTACAAAAGAGAGATGAAAAACTTTGATGAAGATGATGATAAAAGAATTTGAATCAATCAAATTTTTTGTTATTTTGATGTTAGTCTCATGAAGAATGGAAGAGTGAATATATTTATAAAGTTCAAAAACACAAAAAAATAAAAAAATTTGTAAGTTTGGATGACACGACCGATCGATCGCCTCTTGCCCGGATGATCAATTTGTTTAGTAAAAATCAGAGGTCAGAATGGTCAAATTTTAGACTGCTGAAAATTTCCGATCGACTATCTCTTTTTACCGGTAGACTGCCCCTTTTGACCGGTCGACTGCTCGACAATTTTGTTCTTTTTACGTTTTAGCTACGTTAGATTGGATTCGAAAGCTTTGAAAAGTGTGGACTTTTGGGAAAGTATTTTTAACTAAATTTTCAATATAAAAGATATTTTTCAAGTTCAAATATCATTTAAAAAGTCATCTTTATATTAAAACATCGTATCAAAATAACTTTTAATGCACAAAATTATTTTTAATGTATAGAAGGATTTTGAGCTTAAAACATTCATTACTAAATATCAAAGTATTAATACATTTACATTTGATGGAAAAAAACCTAGTATTTGACGTTTCTTTGAAACTTAGCTCTTAATCTCGCATCTTGATTTTTCGTTGACGTTCAACTTTTAAACTCTTGATCTTGAATGCTTGGTTGACTTGATGACTTCAATTTCGACATTCTTCATGAATCCAATTTGTGATAGCCTTGATTTTTATCTTTTGATGACAATGGATTAATTTATCATTAGATGTTTTGAAGACTTTAATTATTTTAAATTTAATTGTTTATAAATAAGAATAACTTGTTTATTATAATCAAAACTTTAATGTTATAATTAATCATATGTCATGATGCGGTTAGCTTTTGCTAAAAAGTTAATTAACATTCATTTTTTATGACACGTTTCATTTTACCGACATATATTTTCACTTTTTGACTGAACTTTTATAAACTTTATTTGTTGAATATCTATATCAAGGAGGCTTTTAGTGTCTATTCGTACGTCATTTTTTTTTTTTTAATTTTGTAAAATGGGACAAGCTTTTCATTTTTTTTTTGGGTCAATATTTATAATATAAACTTTTCCAATAAAACTAAAGCGTATTGACCATAAGTCGTACACTAGTAACTCCAAGAATATTGTTTATTACTATGGACTTCTGACAATGGACCATGCCGCTCTCTAGACCCCTTGAGTGGTCATTTTTTTGAAAAAATATTATTTTAAATAGTATTTAAAAAAAACAAAAAGAATTTGTGATTAAAAAGCAGGAATTTTTTTTTAAAATTTATGTGTAGGATATTTATTGTTTAAATGTATAGTTGAAATTTGAAAAGGAGTATGTAGATTTTTTATTTTTTTTTAATTTATTTGAAAGGATGAAAGACAAACGAAGGCTAAACATCTTTATATTCATAATTGAACGGTGTTGAGACTAGAAAATTAACATCTTTATTTATTCTCTTACTTTACTGAACCAACTCGTTTAAAAAATTCGAATTGTTCAATTAATTTATAAGAGTCAAAGTTAATGATTCAAAATTGTCTCGATTCATCAATTTCCTAGCCATCTCCTTGTCATGGACATTGGAAGCCCTCGTAATTTTAAAGTCATTGGCAGCCACTAGAAACAAGAAGCTTAAGATTCTAACTCAAATTATTTTTCTATCAACATAATTAATTAAAATAATTAATTAAACCAGAGAATCAATTATAATCCACAACTTAATTTCGTTAAAATGTAGCCTTCAATAGGTATAGCCAAATATAATGCAGCCTATAACTATGCCCCTTGTTAGGTATTAACTTAAACTGAAAAGATGTATTCAATTAATTATTAATTGTGAGGATAGGGGAATTTCACTTAGAGATAAAGTATTTATGTCAAAACAAATTTAGCCCCCGTTTGGTTTTGATTAAAATTTCAAGTCAACAGTCAATTTTAATCAGGACCTACAACTTTTTAACCACACATTTCATCAACTTTTATCAAAATCTATCAAAAATTTAATTTTAATCTCTACCAAACAGGGGTTTAGTAGATTATGTATTTGCGAATATTTTTTTATTCCAATTTTTTTATTTCTTTTGGCGTGTAGGGTTGTCAGTGGGCGACCTCTGATTCTCCATGATTATTTCGTATTCGCGTTACTTAACTTTCTTGCTCTTAAACGACAAGCAAATTATGTTTCTGGATAATTAGCAAAATCCATTGTTTGACAGTTACTAAATAAATCAATCTTTAAGCAATTAAACAGTCTTGGATTCTACCACCAACTATTCATTCTATTCGGGTCGACCCACTTTTTTTTTAATTATTATTATTATTATTTTTTTTTATCTTAAGAAGATGCTAAGCAAGATTTTATGCTTATAATTGATGAATGAAATTTAAATATAATGAAATGATCTTGTTCACAAGATAGTCAACCGAAATACACGGAATTATTCACATGGAATATGTAATTTACTAATTATTCATTTTTTTTTCTAAATGTTGCTTATAAACAATTAGGCCCGTTTGATTTGTGTTTCGGTTTTAAGTTCGATTTTTTTTTTTTGTTTAAATAGTCTATTTTAATATTGGAGAATATGCATTTGAATTGTGATTCTGAAAAGTTGTTTCTCGTAACAAAAAAAATTAGAAAACAAATTTGATTTGAAATTTTTAGAAATTGTTTTATGAAATTTTATTTAATATCTTGCTATAAAAGTGTCCAATTTCTTTGCCCCTCTTCGCATTTTTATGAAGTGTACCAAATTCATGTGTAATTTAGCAATCTCCTGTTCCATTTCATCAGCATAGACCACAAAAGGAATTCCAATAAGAGAGAGAACAAAAAGAGCCCATAAAAAAAAAATCCATTTTCTGAAAACCATATATTTTCATAACCAGCCAGATAAATTAAATTAAGAAAAAAAGTAAACCAAAAATCAGAACCTCAATTCTTCAGAGAGAGGGAGGAAAAAAAACCTATATGTTTAAACCCATTATTAGTCAATCAATACCAAATTACATGTGTAGATTATAGTAGTAGTAAATAGTAATAGTATCGGGAAGAAGATAGAGGTGTTGATTGTGAGGAATGAGATTTACGTTGGATAGAAAGAGGCGATAGTCGGAGAGGATTATTCGGTCAATGGTCGGAGAGAGGGGTAAGATGGCAGACACCCTCTCAAAATGAACAGTGCGTAAGAGAACAGCCGAACCCGAGACCTGAATCGTTAAAAAAAAAAGAGTTGAATATTGGTTAGGTTTTGCATTTTTGTTGGAAGAATTTTGAAATGGATCATTCTATATGCACCGATTTTTTTTACTGAATCTTTTATCTACTACTCACAATAGGGATGCAGATCACATTGTCAAAATTTTTAAGGGTCATACTATGTGTACAGTATACATAGGGGTTGACATAATGTAAGTGAGTTGTAGTCCATGCTACAGTATCGTGGGCCCCAGCCCACTCAGATTATGTCAACATCTATGTGTGCACCTATGTATACATAGATTAATCCAATTTTTAAATACACGCGGATTCCGTGCATTATGTAAGAGGTGGTAATTTATTATGTACAAATGGATCAACCCTTTGAAAATTGGAGTACAGTTGGGAGTTAAATAATTTCCCATATTTTATGTAAAAAAAAATGTGTTTTGAATTTTATGCTATAAATTTAATCTTATTTTCAAAAATACATTTTAAATACTACAATCGAACAACTTTCGTGTATTTTACAAACTGAAAAACAAATCAAAAGCCCCCTACTATTTCCAAACCCCATTTTGCCACATCTCTTTGGCTGTTTCTTTTTTTTATTCGTTGAAATTGAAAATAAGTTGCTTATTTTTGTAAAAATGTATGAATTAATTTCGAAATAAGTGATATTTTTACTTGAGAGTAAAAAATACTAAGTTATTCAAATATATTTATACTTTCTGAAAAAAATATTTTAAGCTTAGGAGTAACTTAAAAGTAAAACTAGCAAATTAAGCAAAGTTCATGTCTAAGATAATCTCAAGCTCATCTTGTTTAAACTCTTCGATCGAATCTAACTTTATACGACCTGTGACAATTCTATTAACTGTGAAGTTTACAATCAATTTAATTTAACAAATTAAAAATTCTTACATATGCTGAATGTTTGTCTATATGTTTCACAAACTAGTTCACATGACGAATAAGTATTCACTAAATAAAGTTAGTCTAATCTTATATCGGAAGCTATTGTTTGACTTTTTGTTCATTAAAACCTGTGAAATTTATATTAAAAATTCTGCTTAACCACTTCATCAATTTGAGTAAACAAATTTTATAGGATCATTTTATAGTTTGTACCATCCTAAGCCACAAACGTTGTAGCTAGGGCTGCAGCAAGAAAGAGCTTGCAACGTGAAAGTCAACAAATATATATCTCTTATTCCATTAAATATATAATCAATAATATACAGAAAAAAAATTAATTACAAGTATATTAACATTTAAACGTGTTTCATATTGTTGGTTAAAGGTTCGTGTTGTGAGTTTACAAATAATTTGAGCATCCGATTCTCACAATGGGTGAGATCCACATGTTACGATTGGTATCAAACATGCATTCATCTTGGGGGATCTCATTATAGAAAGGACGATTTGGAAAGGATTACTTTTAAGTAGAAGATTTGTTTAGTGGACTATCCAATTGGAAAAGATAGATTATTGGGACTTTGACCTGAAATAGTTTAGAAGGATTTGATTTTAAGAATGAGTTATGTGTGAGTCGTATATTTGACGAAATATAATAGAAGAAATGAAATGATGGATAAAAACTGATTTATTCATGGGATGTGCTGCACAAATATAGATGTGCCCCCCGCCCCCATGTGTCTCCTTATGTTCTTTTAGCATTTTTTTTATTCATTTATTCCTTCGGCACCCCCTCCATAACGGGTATACATAATGGACACATAACAGTCACCCTTATGTGCCCCCTTATATTCTTTTAATATTTTTCTTTATTCATTTATTTCTTCGGCACCCTCTCCAATAAGGGCACCAGGTATCTATTATGAACACTCTTATGTGCCCCCTATGTTCTTTTAGCATTTTCCTTTATTCATTTATCTCTTATTAATTATACATTTAAAATTTAAATATGATCTTTTAAAAATCCTTTGATCAAATTAAAATAAAGAAAAGAAAATTGGTTGGACTCAAACCCTCTGAAAGTTTGAACGCTAAACCGATGATTGCGGCCTCGAAATTATTAAAGAAATCAAAAACATTAATCTTTATACTTATGGGACTTATTGAAATAATCAAATCCGCAGCTGTTGATCAAAATCAGTCTTGTTTTGCGTGCACGTCTCTCTCTCTCTCTCTCTCTCTCTCTCTCTCTCTCTCAATTATAAGTGATTCCTTCACTTTTTTGGTCAAAAAATTATTTTGCATGCAAGGCCCCGTACATTTTCTTGCCCCTTCTCACCTTTCCTGTTACTTTCTTTTATTTATTTTATTTCATATTTTTTAATTGGGAAAGAGAGGGTTGGGTAGGTTTATTCGGGAATATGAGACATAATTGACGATGTTGATTAACACATTATTTTAAATTAACATATCATTAATTTTATTTTTCTTACTTTAACAACTATTTAACACTCTCTTTCAAAATGATATGTCAGTGATTAATTGAGTGTACAATAAAAGTTGGACAACATATCTCAATTCATAATTGACATAAAGTAACAATGTTTTATTGGAACTAGCTCAATCGGTGCTTATTGATAGAAAAGATAAAAAGTAAAATAAGGGAATCTAATTTAAGTAGAAGATTTTCTTTCCAATGCTTTCGTGGGACAAACCGGAATTTCATTGTGGGCTAATAAAGCGCAAAGGCTATTGTCCCATACTTGAAATAAGTACAATTTATATATAAATTTTCTTTAGAGGATCGTGATGTGGGATAAGTTGAACATATTCTCAGTAACCTTACCATAGATAAGTCTCTTCCTATTCAATGTACGTCTTGTGATTGTCCTTGTAACCGTCATGATTATGTTCAAACAATAACTTCGTATTTTAGCAAGAAACTATATTTAGTTAATTCAAAACTATACACGCGAGACTTTCATCTCGTATAACTCCTAATTAATATAATTTAATATTAATATGAAAATGTAAATTCTGAAAAACCAGAGATGTAGGAATGGGCCATGAACGCTGTTTTCAGTGAACTCAAATGTCAACACGGGTTTGAAACCCAAGAAAGATGCCCAAGTTGAAACTCATTTCAAAGTCAAAATTCTGCAATGGCCACCTCCCCCTTCTGGTGAAGATATATTGTTTATGCCAAAAACACTACATTTTCTTATTATTATTTTGTTTCTTTTTCAAATAAATTGGGGTCTCCAATAATTCTAACAAGTCAAGCCCATGAAATCGAAACTTGAATTGACTGAACTTTTTGTAGCTTGAAGAAATTTGAATTGGAAATGGAAACAAAATGGCTCTTGTAGTAAATGGTTAATACTTCAAGTTGAGAATGAAAATTAAACTCTTTTAAGATTTTTTATTTCTGTTGAGATTAGTTCACCTTGAGTTAACAAATTTAGAATGGAATGCCTCATTCATTCTACATTAACGACACGTTTGTATTTCCTACCTCACGAATGGGGAAAAAGCAGTCACAATCCATTATGGATGTTTTTGCATCGATATGAAATCTTACATGTTCGGATAGGTGCATTAGACTCTATAGATGGATTAGTAATACTAAATATAAAAAATAAATAAAAATTTTATCTCGATCTATATAAATTGCAATTTCAATGATGCATAATTTATTTCAATGAAATTGCAATTAACATGCCAACAATAATAATCGATAACCATAATTTATTGACTGTCGTTACTAAAATTGGACAAAGTTACTTTAATCAAAATCAAATTAAAGTATAGTCACCCGATTGACACTTCACATCACACAAGTGCATGACACTCATGCATTTGAAGTTGAAGACAGAACAATATCATATCCAAGACCTTAGTTTTCTTTTTTCGTTAACATTGTAGAGTATTTTATACTGCACCTTATCAAACAAGCCCCAAGTCCAGACAAACTCTTATTTTTGCAGAAACTATAACTTCTATATTGAATTGATCAATGACAGAGGGAAGTTGGCACTTCATTACATGAAGCCAAGTGAGAAATTCTTTCTAAGAATGCTCGAATTGACCCTTATAATCCGGCGACATACCTAGGTTCATAACCAACTGTAAAACTATAGCCCTATTAGCTGAGCTCCAATTAGCCCGAAAGATAAGAGTAGCAAAGTGAATCAACAAGGAGCTACAGAGGACAAGAACAAATCTTTTACCAATCATAATGTTACATAGAAGGTTGAGTTTTTTCAGCATCAAACACGCTTTAATAGATATTTTTCTCACACTAATCAGACGAATAAAACCAATATTCAGCACCGGAAGCTCAAATGAGAGGAGAAAAAGAGCAATAATTATCTTTCTAAATTAAGGAAATAGCAAAATGAGATTAAAGAGATTAGGCTATACTCGACTGAAAACTGAGCCCCACCAGCTGTGTAGAGAATAGTAAATAGTTTCTTATGATTCTGAGGAAGTAGTGGCAGCTTGCTGGAGTCTCCGTTGATGTACGTCCCAGTTGTATACACGAGCAATGGTAACCTGGCCAATAGCATTTGCAAAGATAAAAACTATGGCAAACTGAAAATGCCACAAAAACAATTCGAAGTAGTTTCACGTGATCTATTCTAAATAGAGGCAGATTTCATACACCATTGAAAATTCAATACAAGTACATCACTCTTCATCTCATCATGGGGTGCATGGACTAACGCGACTTACAATGAAACTGATCATAAGATAATGATAATAATAGATATAACTGTGAGCCATTCCTTATTCTTCATACTATGTGGGAAGAACTATTTCCCATTAAAACCTTCCCAGAATGTACAAGGAAAATGACACCATTACCTGAGTAATTGTCACTTGATCCCTCAAAAATTGTAGATCGGCAACAAGAACTTCTAAACTTGCTTTGGCATTTTCTAAATTTTTCTGAAGAAGGGCCATTGCCTGCAGAAAAGTTTTCAAAAACTCAGAAATAAAGGGCAAGTATTGCAGAAAAGACCAAGTTAAATGTCTTTTTGGATAATCGGTAATATACCTCTTCACGTGAATATTCCAGCATAACATTTGCTCCAAGCCATAGGCACACAGAATCAGTATCTTCAATGCTAGCCCTGGAATATATGCCTTCTGACACTTCAAAATCGGCAATAAGTGCCTGCAATCAAATGGTAAGGCCAAGTACACAAACATCTCAAAGTTCAAAGTAAATGTCATATCCAATAATTAATCTAAAACAAGAATGGAGCACCAGACAGGTTTTGGCTGAATAATTAACATGCAGCTACTTAGTCTATTCACTACAGACATCCATCCACGCATATGCCAGATTTTACTCGAGCATATGAAAGTGAACTTTTGTGAACAGCATAATATGACATATTCACTCGTATGTTTATATGCTTTATTGCATGGAAATTCAGTCCTTTATAACCAAATCTACATTTCTTTTGGATCTTGAGAATGCCCTAACAATCCGGATGCCTACTTTTTGCCTATGACAAACTACATGCATCAAGATTAACACCCATTGGCCACTAGCCGAGCCAGAGCAATTTAAAAAAGAAAAGGTATCATTTTCAAAATAATAAAATGGGCAAAAGTCAGGATTAACAGTCAAGCTAACTAAAAAAGTGAGTCAAAGATTCTAATAGTTCTATCAAGCAGATGAAGTAGATCCGAGATGAATGATGAGAAATGATATCAACAGATATAGACATGAAAATGTAAAATACTGATGTCATCAACCTAATACATTATATAAAAGTAATGCGGGCTTCTGATCTTGTTATGATAGTTTGGCAATTCAGAATTTCTAACAAAACAATGGTAAAAATGAAGAGGTGAAAAAATTACCAGTGTTATGGCTTGTATACGCGACAAATTAAAAGAATATTAATGCATATTGAAACATGAAAGAATATTGTATTTTATTCTACATTGTTCGGAAGAGACATGAGATTTACATTGCGTATGAACTCTTCTTTTTGTGACATTATTGATTAACAATTTCATTTTGTCTTGTATAACATCTTTCCATATATTATTCTGCTTTTTNCGCGACAAATTAAAAGAATATTAATGCATATTGAAACATGAAAGAATATTGTATTTTATTCTACATTGTTCGGAAGAGACATGAGATTTACATTGCGTATGAACTCTTCTTTTTGTGACATTATTGATTAACAATTTCATTTTGTCTTGTATAACATCTTTCCATATATTATTCTGCTTTTTTTACAATCACCCTTGATCTTTCAAATGATTTAATTAATTTGAACTTCTATTCGCACTGCAGTGACAAACTTATACACATCATAAACCTCAGCCTACATATAAGATAAGAACCAACACCAACACAATGGAACAGCAGCAATATTTATCAAATCAACAGAACAGCTTAAATAAATAGA
>CAIGRN010194660.1:0-12880 GCA_903798345.1 Fraxinus anomala | reverse complement strand
TTTGAGAGTTCTGAAAATCATTTGTGATTGTTGCACAATTGGTTTATTTGATCATTGTATCTTCGAGGTGATTGTCCACAGAGGTCGTAGCAGTTATCGATGAACAATTTCGCTTTAGGATATCGTACTGTCACGAGACTCGATCAGTCAATAAGTTTTAGTTCTGCACTTTACCGTATTGCAACTAGTAATGCTTCTAATAAGAGCAAATTTGGCTTATGGAGGCATTGTGAATTCCACATGCTTGGATTAATTATGTCTACTCAGTTTTGTTCACCTTGTCTATTAAGTTATTTTCGGCCTATTCAGTGCATGTACTTATAATGTAGGTCCAACATATACAACTGTAAGTTTTAGATCTACTATAAATCAACATAGAAGGGGGATAAATATGTTATTCAAAAATTATTAGACCTTTTATGCGACTGTTTAAATAATAAAATTTACAATCTTGTAAAATATTCGAGACACTCTACAATCTATTTATTAGACTCAACCTCATTTAACATTTAGATACTTTCTAGATTGTCAAGGCACTACATGGTATTGTACATATTTGCATGCAAAACTAAAGTTTGTAAGCATATTAATTAGGCTCATAGTTTACAAATACATAGCCCCTGTTTGTCTACCATTATTTCAAAAAATTGTTTGCTACAGTAAGATTCTGTACCACACATTCACTCAATAAAATATTCTACACGCAAACCAATAAAGTTACTTTACTTTTCAACCACACATTATCTAAGAAATACTATTTATTACTCTATTTTTCTCTCAATAATGGGAGACAAACACACCCATATTAAGCCCTTGTTTTGAGACCAATTTTTCAAAAATTCATTTTCAATAATATATTTTTCAATAAAATATTTTACACGTAGATCGAAAAGATTTCTTGCTTATTAACCAAAAAATCGCTATTCAAAAATACATATTTTTTCTCAAAAATGAGGTTCAAACAAGGGTTAAGTCAGAGTAAGAACACTTGTGGATTCAAGCATGCAAGAATGTAAATATAATAAGACTCAAAAATACCATATTTAAGGTGGTAAAATCACTCTTAAAAAAAAATCTGCCTTACCCTCATAAGCAAAAGAAATCCACTAAGAAACACACATACTTTAGATCTCATGATCGTTGTTTTATTTATATTAATATCTTTGCACATGGTGATGCAATCACCTCTTTCAACTCATAAGGAGATCCTATACGTTTAGTGGCGTTGGTAAGCATTGATGGTAGAGATGGTCAATGATGATAGGTTTGGAAAATTGAAGAGAGAGAATTATGATTAATTTCTTATATGTAGGGTTTAGAATGTTAAATTAGGGCCTATTTGTCTCCCATTATTAGGAAAAAATGAAGTAATAAATAGTATTTTTTGGATAATGTGTGGTTAAAATTTAAAGTAACTTTATTGGTTTGTGTGTAGAATATTTTATTGGGTGAATGTGTGGTGAATAATCTTACTGTAATAAACAATGTTTTAGATTAATGATAGGCAAACATGAGCTTAATATTAATATTTTATAAATTCAATATGATAAAAAATAGAGGTGTTTTTTAATAGGTATTATTAGAAATGGGATAAAAATTAAATAATTAAAAAAGAGGGTATAATCGCACTTTTTGAAGAAGAAGAGGGGTGTGGTGTTATTAATCCATAACTTGTCCCCTAGTGAAACCCGGTTGAATACCAGGCCAGCAATGTGAAGCCCAAATAGAAGCCCATATCCAACAATAAAACCCAGGCCCTGTTTTAAGTCATATATTGATAGGGCAACAGGAGGAGGAGGGAACGAGCGGCCAAGGGTTTTTTCTTTTCTGTGAAGGAGAGGGAAAAGGGAGACGTATTTGTCACCCCCTTGCCGTCAATTTATCTCTGTGTTGCAGTGACTTCTACAAGGATAATTCAACTTATTCATCACCAAACTTGGAAGGTTTACAAATCTTATATTGATAGGGCAACAACAGGGGACGAGCGGCAAGGGAAAAGGAAGACGTATTTGTCGGCCCTTGCCATCAGTTTATCTTGTGTTGCAGCGATTTGTACAAGGATAAGTGAAATCGTTCATCACAAAACTTGAAAGGTAGTATCAGATTTATCTGTGTAAAAAACGAGCTTTTATATGTTGATTTTGCACTCATTTTGATTGTCGTGAATGATTGAATTTTATCACAACCTTGATCTAAGATTCTCATCTTCTAGCTCCTTAGAAATTATAATTTTTTTTTTCTAAATTGTTGTTTCTTGATTGTAAGCTTCCATGTGCAACAACGATTTTCTCGACGACATCTTTCTTGAATTTTTGATGTGGTTGTTTATGGGTTTCTACTTGCCTTTAGAAGTGTAATAGGTGAATAACCATGACCAAAATCCAGTGGAGCAACTGCCCCTATCAGGCCCAAGGTGGATCAGCCCCTCAGTACACGCACAACCATGTATGCACGTAAATATTGTATTTATGCAGTTATATACCTGATCTTTTGCTGTTGGAGTTTTATAATTTTGCTGTAGTTCAATTTCTGCAAGGTATAGTTGTTGATCGTCAATATCCGAATCTTGTGTTGATATGTATGTTTACATTTGAGTGAATATTTTTGGTTGAGCTGGTGTGCTTCTCTATGGAGCTAGAATCTGTGTTGCTGAATGTTTTGTACTGCAATTTATTTCGCTAAGCATGTGAGGTAATTACTTATATGTATCATGTGGAGTATAAATTTGGATTGTCTACAGTGTTTGTAGAGTAGCGATCTTCAGACCTGAATTGGAGTTTAGTGATTCAAGCGTAAAAGAGACAAATGGGAATAGAGTTGGTTACTCAACAAACAGAGTTACCTGATATGGATGAACTTAGTTTCACGGATACAGAGTTGGATTATCATGTTAGGAATGCCCTTAATGCTGCTGTCCAGGTAAAAAATAAAATCTAAATACTCTGCTGTTCTATTGTGTCAAGCTAGACTTAGATATAGTGGTAGTTACTAAATGGTGTCAGGTGTAATGTTGATAAATCTTATGGGTTTGTAGGGAGACTGTGACTTTTATAATCAGCTCGTTGCCGTGATACACCATAAAGACCGTCTTGTACCTGAGGAGGTGGCCCTTCTTGTGGTATGTTGTCATAGCCCATGTTTGACATCCATTCTATTTCTATTTCTTCATTTCAACCACACATTCTATCAATAAAATAATATTACACATAAACCCAAAAATTCTCCTTACTTTTTAACCACATATTCTTCCATCAATCACTATTCCATAATCTATTATTTCCCCAAAATGGGTGTCAAACACAAGCATAATATATAATTAAATATTTATTTTAGTCAGTTGCTTCTTGTCCCTTTTATATCTTGAATTTAATTTATTATCACATTGCAGACGTGTTTGAAAGCTCTGACTGGAGCAGTTTCTTGTATACACATTGTTCATCATCGATCTCTTCTTGCTGCAGTGAGTAACAAAAATATATGAATAAAGACTCATATGTTCATTATCATACTTAATTGGTAATTTCTGATTTAGTGGGTGGTTGGAACTTCAGATATTTGGGATGAGCTTGTGGAATTATGGGACTGATGTGATGGATGCGATGGTTGAACTGTTAATCTCCTTGGTATGTGATTGTATGTAGGTTTTGCTATTTGTTCTATTAAAATTCTTATTAGTTATTAAGGACCTTAGTTAATAATTAATCCAGTACCATTTTCTTTCTGTTCGTAATTTATAATCTAGGGTGCATCAAGTGGACAATATGTTGATTTGTGCTTGGAAATGCTCGTTACCAATTTCATGCCTCCGTCTTCTTCCTCTACTCATTTCATAGAATTACTGAAGCAACCACGGGGACTTGATAAGAAGCACCAAGTTCTGGATCGTGTTCATTCAACTTTTCAAGATATTGCCAATTTGGTTCCTCTTGCCCCTTTGAGGCTGGAGAAGATAGTCAGGGATAGAATGCCAAACATCTACACAAAGGAACCTGTAAGATATAAATCAACATATCCCTTAACTTTCTTTTGAATTATAATCTCTCCCTCTCTCATAATTTATGCAGTTAATAGCAAGGTTTATAAAGGCGAAACTGGGTGCTGAGCCTCAAACAAACCAAAAAAAAATTACTCAAAAAATTGTAAAATAATATAAAATAAACAAATAAATACAATAAACAATAAAAAAACCAATCTTAAAGAACTCTACGTAGAATTAACACCAAAATAAGTTAATAAAGTATCTTGTCTGGACTCTTGAGCTAGGAGAACTATTAAAAAAAGGAAAATTAAAATGAGAGACATGAGGATTATTGTAAATTATCATGTCTATTTAAATTAATTGGATTATTGTTATTTTGTGGTGACACGTACTCAGTACTATTATATTTAAATGTTGAATTCGTTTTTTGTAATTAAACTTAACATTCGATTTAATTGTTCTATATTTTATTAAGTACAATCTTTTTAAAAATAATAAATCATTGATATTTATTATGTAAGAAAAATTTAATAATTTTTTGCATTTATGATTTTAAGAGAGTTAAATGATAATACTTTCAGATCTAGGTATCTAGATTTGAGGATGTTATAGTTTGCTGCTGCTATGGTGGGTTTTTGAAATTTGATTTTGTTTTGGTAGAAGATTACAAATTAAGAGGGGGAGTTAAAAGTTCCCAAGTTAATTTGTAATCTTCAAATAATTCAAATCCAATTAGAACGCTTCAATAACTTTAGAAGATTCAAAGAAGGGTCAAATGGATAAGATTTACAATTTAATTTATATACTCAAGTTGAATATTCAAAGATGCAAGCTAGAACTTTGAGCAGCAAACTTAAACATTCTGGAGAACACATACTGTTACAAATAAAGATGAAGACTGTTAGCAGAACCCCACAGCAAAATGGCGTAATAAAAATGAAAGAATTGTACAATTGTTGAAATGGCCAGAAGCATGCTAAAAGGTAAAGGCATTTCGAACCTTTATTGGTCAAAAGTCGTAAGCACGACATCATACATTCTCAATCGATTGCCTACAAAAGCTGTTAGAAACAAAACTTTGTTTGAGGCATGATACAAAAAGAAGCCAAAGGTAGATCACTTCAAAATTTTCGGTGGCATTGCTTATGCCCTCAATCCATCACAAAATAGAAAAATATTTGATTAGAAAGGACAAAAACTTCTATTTATTGGATACCATGACGAGTCTAAAGGATATCGATTACTAAATCTAGGCAAAAATAAAATTACATTTTCTCGAGATGGGTTCGACGAAAGTGCAACTTGTGATTGGAAGGGCAAGTAAGTCATAGATTCTAGGCCATATTAGTTTGATGGTCATCGACGTCTCAAAATTTCAACACTGAGCAACATGTAGCTCTATATATTCCAACAATTGAAGAAGGATCAGAAATCCCTCCAAGAAAGACGTTCACTAAACAAGATCTATGAATCATATGATTTATTTATTTTTGTTTTGCAGCTGTTGTTAATCTTCATTTCCAGCTGCCTTCATCTTCATTTGCAACTGTCCTCATCTTTATTTGTAGCTGTATGTGTTCTCCAGAGTGTTCAAGGCAGCTTGCAGCTGATTTTCAAAGTTCTAGTTTGGATCTTTGAATATTCAACTTGAGTATAGACATTAAATTGTAAATCTTATCCATTTGACCCTTATTTGAATCTTCCAAAGTTATTGAAATGTTCTAATTGGATGTGAAATCTTTGAAGATTACAAATTAATTTAGAACTTCTAACATCTTTTGCCACTATGGTCCATCTGTTACTATTAGTCAGCTCCACACCATTAGTTTCTTTGTCCATTTTTTCATGGAGATGGATTGCACAAAGGGATTTGTGATTAGTATCTCACTTTGATCATTGAGTGCAACGGTACAAATTTTGTTAAGTTTCCTTGTGGTCAGAAGTCATTCTTGTGAGAAGTGTTGCAATCTGTTGTGGGTTCTGCACGATTAAATATTACGACCCTGTCAGATATTGTCATGCTTTGTGCATGGGCAACTGAAGGCTTTGCATGTGAATTCACGACATACTATTTCTATTTTAATTTCCACTTGGAATAAAATAATTATGTCTTTTCAAGTGTCACTATGTTTAATAAGTAATATTGGGTATCTTCTTCTGGACAAGATACTTTCACATTCTCAAGTGTTAAAACTGAAGTTTATTGAAGGACGGCAATAAAACGAACCTTCATCCATTTGAAATACCATTTGGACATGGCGAATGGATTTTAGTTTGTTTTTTATATAGATTTTCTTGTAATTTTATTCTCATTTTTCCATGCAGTTTATTGTTATGTATGTGGAGAACATGTTAAGACTGGAGAGTGGTGCAGCAGGTAAACTTGTTGGTGGCTCAATGATTGTGGCAATAATGGATAGGCTAATAGATTTGGATGTGAGTTTTTCAATGCTGCACGAGAGTTAGTAGTTGATGAGTGACTTTTCAGTGGTCTGATGTATATTGTTTTATTTGGTCTTGACGTAGGTGGAAATAGCATGGGATGACATTTTACAGGATGATTTCTCGAAAGGAATCTTTGATATGGAGCTAGAAGACCTTGAGGGGTTTTCAGATCATGTTCAACAAGATGGCAATGAGGTGCTTTTCATTATTCCTACATCCTTTTAACCTTGAGTGAATGCCATTGTTTTCCTATTTTAGTGTTCTTCCATGTCATACTGATAATATCTATGTTGTCCTCCTCTTCACATTACTTCTATAAAATTTATTCAAACCACGGTTTAACAGCAAAACAAGTTTAGTTCTTGATAGCATGAAGCTTAAGTTAGCTGGGAATAGGAGTTATCTACCAGAAAATGTTGAGCATTTTGTGCTATCAGACAATGTGTAGGTTCTGTTCAAAAACTCTTGTAAGGACTAAGCCTTGCTAGATCTTATTTTAAGGATCTCAATGCTAGACATCAAGAGATGTATAAATTGATAAGTTGAAGTCATCTACTTGCTTAATTTTTGTCTGTGAGAATTTTAGGAGCCAGATATTCTCTAAATCTGTGCAATGACTTACCTTTTGTCTTCAATTTTTTACTATCATCTTTCAAATGCTGCTGGAACTGTCTTTTCAGCTTACTAGGGAATCTTTGATACAAAGGTTTTTTGGTGGAAACTTAGTTGCGGAGAAGTTAGATAGTTTGTTGGTGCTTACGTTTGAACACCTTGAATCCTGTACTGAAAGTGGCCGTCTAATTCAGGTTACTCCACCATCATGCTTTCTTAATTTGATGCTCTAATATCCTGGCTTTCTTACTTAGTTTTACTATTATGGTCGCTTTCTTACTTAGTTATGGTCGTTCAGGTTTTTGAAACACTCCTCCAGTCATTTCAGAAAACTGTTTTGACTGCATACAAATCAAAATTTGCTCAGGTATCTACTCCACTTTCACCTTGTGTAAAATAACGAAAGGAGCCCTAGTTTTTGTCCTTTTTTTTTTTTTTTAATTTCTTACCTTTCTACGAAACCTCTTGGCTCTTGTTGTGGCCAATGTACTGGTAGCGCATTTCCTTAACCATTCTGTTACTCAAAGTTGAACGCATCTTTTGTAGTTTGTGATGTTCTACGCTTGTTCCCTGGATCCTGAAACTTGTGGGAAGCTGTTCGCAAGCACACTTGTAAATATTTTTGTGAGCAGTGTGTATCCTGCATGGAGGTAAATATCAAGATCTCTTTTTGAATTAATTTTGTGCTTTGTGCGTCACATTCCTATACATGTATGGTGCACTTGCTATCAGAATTCACTTTTTGATTGAGCAGATGATCTTCATTTTACCTTTTATAACATTCTTGTATCTCAGTAGACATCATAGAATGGAATTGCTACATAGTACAATGTAAAGGTTCATATGATTTTTTCTTTATGATAAATACGTCTCAAATATGTTGTTATGGCTCATATTTTCTCTTCTTGAATATGAAGTGACTGTTACACATGTTTCATATAGAAAGGCTATCTTATGCATGTAAATGAGGTAATTATGTTAATACGTTACACCTTTTTAATTTAGAAAACTTCATTATATATTAACACTCTGTTTGGGTACAACTTAAAAATTGGTTTATCGACTAAACATTAATTTAAACCACACATTCATAATTACACATTAACCACACATTTCGCGGGACCCATTACTATTCCTCTTACTATCCTATTTATATACTGTTTATAAATTTTCCGTACAGGCTAATCTTATCTCAAATGAGACCATAAGTTTTGTGCTGAAGACCTTTCTAGTAACAAAAAAAAAACCAATGTCTGAATGCAGAGACTTGAAAATTTATCATGCGGGGTAAAATAGTGTAAAATTGTTTATTGGTTTTACAGAGAAGTGCTTCTTAAAATAGTTAATACCTTTCTTGTCGTGTCTTGCTTTTCTATAATTAATGTTTGTATGGCAATATGTTCTGTGTTTTTACTTCATATAACACCTAGAATTTAAGAATTGCATGGATCTCTTGCTTCAATCTGATTTCTGCCTCTCCTTCCCTTTTTCTCAAGGGCAAGACTGCCAACACATTATTCTTTATTTGCATTGTTTTGGCAAACTGTGTTTTCATTTATTTGTGGCCAATTATAGGATTATGTTTCAAAATCAAATGTATTCTTTTTAGCCATTTTCCATTCTAGTTATGTTTAGCTTCTTGTTTATACTTTACACTAACTGATCAAGAAGTTATTTATTCTTTTTCATTTTGGGATTCTTGCAGAATGAGTGCCGTTGCATATCTTGCTAGTTATTTGTCTCGCGCAAAGTTTGTGGCTCCCTCCTTCATTGCTACTACACTGGAAAGGTTGTTAATTATCTGATTTGCTTACGGATGAAGGGATACCACTAAGAATTGAATTTAAAAGTGTGACAAAAGTATTTTTATCTTTTGTGCGAGGTTCTAGTTTGGTGAAGTGGTGTTTCGAATACTGCAATAACCAGGACGGTGACATTAATCCCAAAGCTCATAAAGTCTTCTATGCTGGTTGCCAGGTATATAAAGCCTTGATGTGTAGTCGAACTTTAGAGGACTATCAATTTTTTGAATCATTCCTGAATCCTGGCATCTTCTAAAGGTTATTTGCTTTCGGCAGTTACAATTCTTACACGTATTTTTCACCAAGGCTTTGCTTCCCGCAATGGTATTGAGTACTTTCGGAGGCGGGATAAGTGGTCATTTATGGTGTCCTATGTCCATAAGTTTGTGGGCATAGTCTTGCCTAATGGAAACATGTTACCTGCACTATTTGCAGAATACAACTCAATAATATCCATCAGTTCATATTGAGCATGTTTGTGGTGGCTTATGCTTAAAAATAAGCTCTAATGTGTTGCTTATTTTTAATATGGACTCACCTACAATGAAATAATTCACAAATTTGCAGCTTATTTTTTAGTATAAGCCACCCCAAGCATGCTAATTATGTATAGATTTATACTTTTCTGGATTAGGGGCCAAAGCAGTCAAGCAAACATGTTTAGCCTTAAATGACACTATCACAAGTGAAGCTATTTTAATGACTTGTTTTGGTTTCATTATAATCTTCTTATAATGCGTACTCAAAGTCGGACATTGAATATAAACCATGCATTTGCAACTACTACCCACTTTTATGTACACATTTCGTGGGACTCATTACTCTTCATTATAATTCCCTCATAATGAACCCAAACAAGCACTTTATTGGCTACATGTATAATTTTGTTCCAAATATCCTACAAATTTGCTAGAATTTTGTTCGTTAATGATTTTTTGTTACAGTGCAGGCCATTATGTATGTGCTTTGCTTTCGCATGAAATCAATAATTTCTGTGCCTCGCCTCAGATCACAACTTCTCCTTATGCAAATTGAGGACATCCTTAGGCATCCTTTGAAACCATTACAGGTGAAATATTGTATTAAGTAGGAGTTTTGTCAAGTTTAGCCTGTAGTTGTCTATGGGTCCTCTGTTTGTGAGTGCATATATTGATGGTTGCTCCTGGTTGTTTTTGTACGTCTTCGTAATTCCATTTTCGTATATGGCCTGATGGATGTGTATCGATTACTGTAGTAGATTTGTTAACTTCAGTCTTCCATTGCTACAATTTTCTGGAGCAGGTATGCCTGCCATCAATAGTAGAAGAATTTCTCCGGTTGGCAAGAACAAATGGAATATTTGCTGTGCCAGACACCTTTGCAGATTATGGTATGCTAGAATCAGAACTTTCGCGGGCATTTGGTGGGATAGAAAGGCTCGACATGTTTTTCCCATTTGATCCCTGCTTATTAAGGAAGTCTGACAGGTTTGTCTTTGCTTTATTTATACTTCCCCAAGTCTGTAGATGCCTATTTTATTTTCCAATTTGAATATCATTATTTGTCAAATTGAGAAGTCTATTCTAAGATTAAAATGGCCAGTTTTTAGCTTTACTGGATAACTAACTTGTGCATTTGTTTCTTACTGTTCTGAAGATTCATCCGACCAAATTTTGTGTACTGGTCAATGGTAAGGAGTAGTTATTATGAAGACGAGGAGGATGAAAGTGCAAGTGATGAAGATATTTCTGAGGCTGGGATCATGGCAGATGATATTAGTGTTGATGAGGGCAATGCTCATCTTGATGAATTCGACTACTCTCTAGACAAAATGTCAATAACGCCTAGAGATTCAAGTGCAAAATTCGGTGGCAGAATACATGGATTTGTCCAGATGCCATCGAAAATCAGACCCTCTACTAGTCCCGAGTCCTTGTGATTTTGAGGTGCTTTTCCTCCTTCTAAAGGGAGGAAAACGATGTCGTTTTTTATGTCCTAGGTTAATCAGCCAGTTTTGTTTGATGGTTTATTTGTCTCTATAAAAGATGATGTAGGATGGCAAAAACACAAGGCTGCTTCTTGCAGGTTACGCAGCATTGTATGGTCAAATGTAATCTTATTAATTCTTTCTGTTGTAGGAAATCGATTAAGCATTTGTGAAAATACTTCTCGTTATGTATTTGAGTGTATTATTTTTTTCATTCCAATTCTTCTACTCATTTTCAACCACACATTCTTCAATAAAATAATATTTTTAATCATATTAATAACCTTTTCTTTTTCAACCACATATTTCTCATCAAATCACTTTAAAAAAATACATTCTCTCATTTTAATATGTATCAAACACACTATACAATTAGTATATGTTTGGTAAAGTTTTTGCATATATTAAGCTATGAGTTAAAAATAATGTGCAAAGCCAAAATGTCGAAGATAAATTAAAGAAACAAACAATGCCCAATGTATGTCAAAAACAAGAAAGTACAGTTCGTGAAATGCCAGTTGCAAAGTGACCGTAATCTGGGCTTGATGAGTAGCAGACTAGACCGATGGCACAACAAAATCCAACACCAAGCTGCTCACCAGAAGTTCCCTCTGCTCATTCGCCAGCTCTGATTCCAAATCCAAAGCTTCCAAATCAGTCACACCCTCGAAAACTGCGATCGAACCAATTGAAAAACCCTTGGCTCTTCCCGGGGAGAAGTTCTCACCAACAGTCAATTGCTTAATTGATGGAAACTGCTCCTTAATCCTCTTAACCGCTCCCAATATCTCGTTTTTACCACTTTCTTCAACGCCTTCCTTCAGTTTCAAAAACGTGACCCGCATCGCCGATCCGGTAGGGACGATAATTGAACCAGTGACGTCATCAGACACCCAATCGACGGCCATGATGTCGTCGACTATGTTCCTGCCGTAGCTTGTCACGACCCTAATGTGGGCCGGGTGGTCGGCGTAGGATCTCAAGTCGGTTTTGTTTCTGTAACGGGAGTGGAGCATGTGGGTGAAATAGAGAGGGGAGGATCGAGTGCGGGCGATTGGACCGGCCTTGAGGTGGAGCACCGGATCGAGGGAGTTCAATCCGTTGAGGTTGCTGAACATGGCGTTGACTGCAGAAGGGTCAGCATCGGGCTTCACTTTGAAGAGCACAACGTGTTCTACGAATTGACTGGGATTGGGATTTGGATCGGAATTGGATGATGACAGCATTTTAATGGTATTCGAAGCGTTTGTAATAAAAAGGCTTGAGAGTGGCGGCGGAGAGAGGAGGAGGAGGAGGAGTGGGTGTGAGATGCAGCTGCTCTGGTGCCGGCACACTGTATGTTTGGTAGTGGTTGACTCTAACCCAAAATTGGGAAGTTGAAAGGGAAAATAGTAGTGTCGTCCCCAGGATATTGTCTATGTTTCATTTTCATCCCTAACGTTTTAATCCCGTCCAAGGGACACATACAATTGAGAGTTTTTCAAATATTACCATCGGATCGGAGTTGCCAAAATATAAAACTTTTCTCTAACGTGAAGGTCAAAGCTTTGAAATTATTTTACAATTGTAAGTGTTGCAATATCATATCGAAATTTGTGAGGCACGAGTGAAGTTCCAATAAACGATTTTATCATCCTAATTACTGGGGCTAGACATGATCTAGATCTATTTGATACATTTGAACTCGCTAATTTTTTAACTATTGTCAACCTCTGATTCATGTGTTGATAGGACATGTAATTTGACAAATTTGATTGTTGAAATCAAAATACAGATACATTTGAAGACAAAAATAAAGTGCTTTAATTTGCAAGCTCTATACCTTTTGCAAAATCTTAATTAAATAATTTATTGATAGAAGAAAATTTAGTTGCATTATAATGTTCTGGGTAAATTCTATTAAGGGTTCCTCTCTTGTAAGTGTAGCATTCACGTTCTTTTGCGTTCATGTTCTTTACATTTTTAAAAATCGAGGCACCCGTATTCTCACATACCAAAACGACACTAAAATTGGAAGGCATGCTCTCTTCTGAAAGGCATGATTTATTTTGGAAGGCAAGATACAACATGAGTTTG
>CAIGRN010194646.1:0-10887 GCA_903798345.1 Fraxinus anomala | reverse complement strand
AAGTTTTTAAAAAATGAAGATGATAGGGCATTATGAAAAAACAATCATGGTTCACGTATAGGCTCCACCGATAACACACATAGAGGGGGTGGGTGGGTATTTTTTTTGCTTTTTTATTGAGGTGGGTCCCGCGTGGGACCCATCTCATGTGAAAGAGTGTAGGGGTTCACGTACAGGCTCCACCAATAACACACATAGAGGGGGTGGGAGTAATTTTTTTGTTTTTTTTTATTGAGGTGGGTCCCGCGTGGGACCCATCTCATGTGAAAGAGTGTAAGGGTTCACACTGTAGGACCCACCTCATGTGAGAGAGTGTCGAGATTCACACCCTGTACATTTGGCTTAATTCATGAAAAAATATTTTGAAATCTAATCACAATATAATTTTATAAACTATAGTTAGGATTGAAAACTTGTCTAGGATCATAAATTCAGAACCCACCTCATACGAGAGAGTGTAGGGGTTCACACCTTGTACATTTGGCTTAATTCATGAAAAAATATTTTGAAATCTAATTAAAATATGATTTTATAGACTATAGCTAGAATTGAAAACTTGTCTAGAACCATTTGATTCAATTCGAATAGAGTGGTCACGAGTAAAATTGCTCACCCTTGCTACTGCCCCGATATAATTAGACAAAAATACAAAATAAAGTAAAAATTGGGACTGTAGCTGAAATTTTCTCAAAATTGAGAGCTCCCAAGGAAGAAAAGAATTGAGGACGAAATTGATATTGACCTTAAAATTAGAGACTGCGGTGCGAGTTATCTATAGTCGGAACCCTCTGTCTCCCATCCAATCTTCTCCTCGAAAACCCTTCCTCTGTATTCTCTCCCTTGTTGCGTTTCAATTCATCCCTTACTTTTCAGCGTCGCTCTTCCCCCCTCTCTCAAATCAATTACAGAACTTCATTTTCCTTGTTTAGAATCCTCATATCTCGTCAAATCTTTTGGTTAATTAATGGCTTCGATCAACAGATCCGCGAAAACTAGCCATAGCCCGGTCAATTTGAATGTCTCAACCGCAGATCCGGGGCAGGGGAACCCTCCGTCGAATAATTTATGGATAGGAAACGTTTCAGCTGAAGTGTCCGAGTCGGAGTTGAAGGCGCTTTTCGAGAAGCACGGAAAAGTGGATAGCCTGACTCTGTATCCCGGCCGGAACTACGCTTTCATGTACTTCAAGGACATCGAGGCTGCCAAAGCTGCAAAACAGAGCCTACAAGGATACGTCCTCCGTGGAATCCCGTTGAAAATCGAGTTCGCTAAATCGGTATGTATTTCATTGTTTTTATCGTGTTAGATCCTCTGGGTTTATATTGAATTTTTACTGGTTTCGTTTGATAGATTGTTGTTTTTGTTTTGTATAAATTTTGTTTCTCTACTGTTTAATGTGAATGTATGGTTTTTTCTTTATAATTTTGGGCAACGACAGCGGAGTAAACAAGGCTGTAAAAATGACGAATGTTATTCTTAATGTATTTTGCGAAAATAGAAAAAAGTTGTTGAAATTGTTGATGAGAGTTTCAATAAAAATTGGGTAATTTAGATGTATAATGTTTGCTTAAAATCAGAATAATGCCAACAATTTCCAAAATTTTACACAACAAAAAGAATCCAAGCTTTGCAAAAATTTGCGTGAACAGCTTTTTAAGATTCTGTTAGTTGAATTACGGAATTAGAAATAGAGACTAATGCTTTTAAAAAATGTAATGAGGTTAAAGGGATTATACTTGATTTTCAGGAGTCAGTATTTTCTCCTTTTCAAATCACCTCTTGGATGTAATATTACTAATGTAAACAAAGAACACATGTCAGATACAAATTTCCTAGCAGAACACTGTTATTGTTTTCCGTAGAAGAAAGTGTATAATTATTTTCTACCAATATTTGATTGAATTTCAGAAACACAAGATGCACAAGTTCAAATCAGAACATTTTGGCTATGCAAAATTTAAAATTGGTCTATATTGCTTTTGTGATCTGGTAAACAATGTATCTGGATTGGACACAGGAAATAACCTTTATATGTTTCGTCAGGATAGGTGTTATAGGTTCGAAATGTGCTCGTCTTTGTACAACAGCGTAGATGTTTTGAAAAATAGTACGCTTTAGCCCAGGACTTGTTTAAACGATTGAATGTCAAATGTTCCGAAAGAAAAACTGGACACAATGTAGTAATTTCTTCTAAACTCCCCCGTCTCTCAGTGAGAAAAGGCTGTGAATGAATTTTTATAGGTTTTGCAGTGTTGATTTCCTAATTAATCTTCACATTATGAATGGTTGAAATTATCCCGTGGGTGAAAATATTGCAGAAAATAGAAGTAAATGACAGAAAATATGTCAGAAAGATGTAGTCAGTCAGATTCATTAACAAGGAAGCCTTTTAAGTTGGACATATGAACCATTTGATATATTCTCTTCTAACAAAGCACCCAGCACATCACAGGAATTGCCAGCTTAAGTTTTTGAAGTTTATGTTAGGAGACTACTAATAGCTTGAGTGGTATATTAAGTAATCTTGAGTAATAAATGAGGAAGGTTCTGGAAATAAAGCTTGTGTGCTGATAAGTGTTAATTTTTTCACAGATCTTGCAGATTAGATAATACAATTTTAGGACACTGATATTGGACAGGCACTGAAAACCACGTAGGGAGTTCTTTTATTGAAATTTTGTGAACTTCTTTGAGTCTATTATTTACTGCTTAGTGAGAGATGACGAGAACTTGGCCTCGATGCTTACTCTGGAAAACTTGAGATGGCACTAGTCAACGACAAGATTGAATACTATTATTTAAAAGAAATCTTTTCACTGTCTAGACCTGGAAAGAATATAATGATTTTGAAATTCAATTAGTTATAAATGGTTTCTCCACAATTCAGATGAAGCTGAGGATTTATATTCCTTGAACTGCAGTCAATAGGTAAAAGAATATGTAAGAGAAGCACTAATAATTGGACGATAAAACAGAAAAATGCAATATTATTTGCTATCCTCACTCTGGAAGCTATCGCTATGAGGCCAGAATTGCCTTTTTGGAGATGCAAATGACATTTTAAAAAGTAAAAAATAAAAGGGGTTTGACTATCAAAAGAATTTTACCAGTTCCAAAATTGATGTCTCAAAACTCTTGCTATCCGTCATCCTCCTTTTCTCGAAGTCAATTCTTGCTTCAATATTTTAGATTTCACCTGCATCAGAATTATGCTTGAACTGTGCAAGGAGCACATATACAGTTTCTGAAGTTATCTTGCCTATCTTTTCCAATTCTCAACTTCTAGCTGCTTAGCCTGCTTTATGCCATTCATTTTCAGTAAATAGATCATTTAGTTACACGTGGATGTTTTGAACACAGGTGCTCGGATAGGTCTACATGTATGCTGGCACTTCATTATGAAGTGCATAAACAAGTTCCTGAGAATAATGCCAAAGCAGAATGGTTAATAATATCAATGCTACAGTGATAGTTGATAGATTATATTTCATGACATCTTTATGTCTTAACAAGATGAGGGGCACTTTTGGTGTCCCTTTCAAATAAACTTCCAAAATGATTAATGTTTATATTTGATACTATCCAAATGATTTTTTTTAAAGAAATGGAACTGAGAAACTCATTGAGCTAGCTCCTCAAATGGACTTTTTGAAGTCGGCCGCCATGTGTATATTAATGAAATGGTTGCTTAACTTTTTCAGGCTATCCTAATATCGTGCCAAATGCTACATAAACCTGTCTAGCCCCTTACTATTATATGTTTAGATGCATGTTATATTGTTGCTTACAGATATTTTTGCTTTGCTTTTTCATATTTCTCAATCTTGTTAGACTTAACTCCCTTGAGGGTAACATGATCTCTACATAGTATTTTGCAAGAGAGAATCTTATACCAACTTTTCTAGCAAGCCTCTCTCTGTTTGAACAGTTATTTCCTATTGCTCTGATGTTTTACTGTTTCTTGAACCGTTGGCTTTATTTAATTGTATTCTTTTTGGGTTAGGTAAGTTGAAAAAATCTCCAACTGTACAGATGGAAAGCACCTTGACTAAGCACTTCTGAAATTTCATCTTCTATGATTATTTTGTTTTTACAAAGATAATTGCATAAAATGTTTTGAAGATTTGTTGATATTTGTTAGTTATTTCATTAAACTTGATATGTTCTGTTTATCATTGGTATAACTTCCATTTTCTTTGGAATCTTTATGCATGTTATTTGCAGGCTAAACCATGCAAGAGTTTGTGGGTGGCTGGTATCAGCCAATCTGTCTCTAAAGAAGAACTGGAGAAGGAGTTCTCGAGATTTGGTAAAATCCAGGAGTTTAAGTTTCTCAGGGACCGAAGCACGGCATATGTTAATTATATCCGATTGGAAGATGCTTCTCAAGCATTGAAAAGTATGAATGGGAAACAAATCGGCGGTGATCAGATTCGTGTGGATTTTCTTAGGTCACATTCTTCTAGAAGAGTAAGTTGCTACCACTGCAGATATGTTCTGTGAATATGTCAAACTAAATTTAATGATTACTTGCACAAGGAATGAAGCATTAAATTCTGGCTATTGGGATGGTTGCAGTCCTTTTTTTATTCATTTCCTCCTCACTGGATCATTTTTAAGTTTGATCTTTTTGTGATCTTTTCTTTAGCCCTTGTTTGGTGTGGATTTAAATCAGATTTTTAGTAGATTTTGATGAAAGTTGATGAAATGTGAGGTTGAAAAGTTGTGGACCCCATGAAATGTGGGATTAAAATTAATTGTTGACTTTGACTTAGATTAAAATTTAGATTATAAACTGAACCAAATGGGGGCATAATCTCTCTCGGCTGTCTTTATGCTTGCAGGAGTTCCTGTTACCTGGTTTATTTTGCTTTTCTCCTGATATAAATTATTTTTAATTTCTGAATCTTGCAGGAGCCGAGTTCAGATGCAAGAGAAGGCACATTCCCTAGCAGGAACATGGGGCCATGGATGGCACAAGATTCCATGCAAAACTACAATGACCCCAACCTAATTGGGTCCATGACAGAACATGTAATCTATAACTTCCTCGATATTAATTTTATTTTGAGATTTTTTTATCTCCGGTTATCTTACTCAAGATCTATTTTAATTAATGAGAAGATGAGCAATGGATATTCTCTCCTGCTACTAGTTGCTCTTGGCTGCAAGTACGAATACTTGTGGGTGATTCATATAGATCATAGGATTTTTTTAGTTGGAAATATCCAAAGTGCAGCTGGTTCTTATTTTACTTGGAAATGCCCATAGATCTCATGTTAACACCTCCTGTTATCCTTACTATTATCTTAACATCTCCAGTTTGATTATTCCTCCAGATATCTTTTTTATTGTCTTAAACACCTATTCTTGTATTTGTTGCAGCAATTCCTTTCTCCAGGAGCTCGACAAGGAGACTTACAACTTACTAAAGTCCTATGGGTAAGTCACCCTCCTTCTGTTATTCTTGAAGAAGAAATGCTTCACAATGCCATGATACTATTTGGGGAGATTGAGTGGATAAAGATACTCCCTGAGAGGCACTGTGCCTTTGTTGCATTTAGAAGCGTTGAAGAAGCTAGACGTGCGAAAGAGGGATTGGAAGGCAAGCTCTTTAATGATCCCAGGATTTCAATTGAGTATTCACGAAGTGAACCATTACCTGGAAAAAATTACATCGGTCATTATCCTGGAATGAAAAAGCCTGTTCATGACCTTCCATTTCCACCTGTTCAGATGGACGTTCTTCATCACAACCTCCCAATTTTAGCCAATAACAATCCTGGACATCTAGCATCCCTCGGAATTCGTGGACCTGATATATATACGAGACCCTTGGGTCCTCACACTACCTTTGAGCCTACACTTACACATCCAGAGTTTGTTGACGTGGCGGATTTTCATAAATTGCAGAATCCTAGTCCCCATGCTCTGACTGGGGGACCAAATTGGAGAAGATTGTCTCCCACACCTGGGTTTGTCCCTTCTCCTTCAGCAGTCTTAAAACCATCAAATAGATCTACTTCTGATTCATGGGACGTGTTTGATGCTAGTCAGCTTCAAAGAGAATCCAAAAGATCAAGGGTTGATGTCCCTTTCCCTGCTTATGATACTTCTTTTCCACTTAAAAGAACAGAACGAGGAGGGTCGGATGAGCAATACGTGATGGGTAAACTAGGTGCTGGTGGAGCATCTGGTTCTTCCGGAAGGGTCACAACTAGTGGACTTGGACAGCGCCATACTGAGAGTGATTACATATGGCGTGGAATCATTGCAAAGGGTGGATCACCTGTCTGTCATGCTCGCTGTGTTCCTATAGGAGAATGGGTTGGTTCTAAGATGTAAGTATGGTTTTGCATGAGTTAATAAATTCTTGATAAAGGTAGTTTTCATGTAGAAGAAAGGATTGCATCGTCTAACTTAAAAGTGAAATTCAGATAGTTTTTAAGTTTTTACTTATGACTAATGTGTCTAAAAATCTGATTTCATCCCTCAAATCAGTTTTCCCAGTCTTGGATTCTGTTTGTTAGGTGTGTCACTCTTATCATCCATCTAAAAATACTGCCCTCCGAGTTTGTTGTTACAATGAGCAATCATATTCTTATCTGATATAAAATTTTGGTGCGATCAGTATATTTTTGGTGATGATTGAAAAAAATTGAGAGGGTTATTTCTTCAAACCAAGGGAGTATATTATCCCTTGTCTTGAATCAGGCCTGACTGAGTGGTAGAAGCTCTGAATTTTGAGTATTAAATGAATGCTTAGTTTTCTTAAGATATTGTAATTTTTAAGATTATATTTACTACTACTAAAATACTTATATGTTGTTCTTTTGAAGATACGTCTATACTGTTCTTTGGAAATGCTTGTTATATATATATATATTTATTTATTTATTTACACAAATTAAAACAAAGTTTCTGGATTTGGTAAGGTATTGTATCGAATGTTAATGCTAGAATCTCAGTTTTATATGTATATTATTTGGTTTTGCAGTCCTGAAGTGATTAATTGCTCTGCAAGAACTGGATTGGATATGCTAAGCAAACACTACGATGATGCCATTGGATTTAACATAGTGTTCTTCTTGCCCGACAGCGAAGAAGATTTTGCATCGTATACAGAGTTTCTAAGATATCTGGGCTCCAAAGACAGGGCAGGTGTTGCAAAATTTGATGATGGCACGACTTTGTTTTTAGTGCCTCCATCTGATTTTCTCTCTAATGTTCTTAAAGTTGCTGGCCCCAAACGTCTTTATGGAGTATTATTAAAGTTTCCTCAAGTTGAAGCCGGTATATCATCCATGAACTCTCAGGTGCTTCATCCTCCATATATGGATTCACAACAAGCAGCTTCCTTGCACACTGGATATACTATGATACCCCAGGAGAAAAGGGTTGTCGAAAAGGACTATCCTAGGGGTTTTAATGAAGATTCAGAAGTTCCTGCAAATACATCTGTTCCGTTGACAAGTAATTCTTTTGCTGTACGATCTGTTCCTCCAATTAATGCTGCAGCAGCATCCCCAGCTGGAGTATCTTTGACACCTGAACTTATTGCTACTCTTGCATCTTTTCTACCTGCCAATAGTAGTTCTTATTCAGAAATTGCACCATTACCTGTAACATCCTCTAAGCAAGGGGAGTCTACATCAAAAGTTGCTGGTGTTCGTGATACTGAGATGGCACGTTGGGCACATGAACATCAGTCCTTAGAGCAAACAGGTCGTCTTGTGCAACAGCTAGGTAGCCAATTCACCAGTCACTCACAACTCACGCCTCAAGCGCAGTCTGCATCTGTAGTATCAAATATGCAAAACCCTTTTCATCAAGGGGCAACAGAATATAGCCAAATGCATGGTGGCAACATGAATTTGCCACCTCAAGGGAATGTTGCATCTAGACCATTGGTCTCTGTCCTTCCTTCTCAAAGTGGATCAGTTGGGGTACCGGAGGTTGATCTACAGTATCAACCAGGAAGTTCTCAGGATGCTTTGATGGGCCACAGGGTGGATCATGGAACTGATGCTCTAAGGTTGTATAATACTTCAGCAGTTCAGCAACACATGTATTCCGTTCCATTATCCAATCAGGTTCAGGACACCGGCGTTTCCCAGCCGCATTTGATGCCACAGGCTTCTCAAGTCGAGCACACAAATCAAGTTCAGCAACTTCAGTCTGCTCCTTATGCGGTGGCTCAGGGAAGCATTGAATCTGAGGCTGATAAAAATGAGCGCTACAAGTCAACATTGTTATTTGCAGCCAATCTTCTTGCTCGGATACACCAGCAACCAGGTAATCAAGCTGGGCCAGGTGCAGGGAATCAATAAAAAGATATTCTTCATCAGGCAAGTGCATTTTCTTTGGTTGGTTTGCTATTTTGCTAAATTATGGCAATGCTTCTGATAAATTACTTGCATAAATTGCACATCTGCCATGATCTTTATTTGTTGTTTCTTCTTCATCTTCCATGCTCAATTATTTGGGTGTTTGATAGATTTTAATAGAATAGGGGGGCTAGAATGTTAATATGAATACTGTTGACAAATTTTCTACAAGGTAATGAATGTTTTCTGAGATATTTAACATTCTGTTGCGGTGGTCTAAAACAGGTTATGGGGAGGGTCTTGGGTTGATTCATAACAAAAGAGTAATATCTAGATTTCCAAATCAGTGGAAGGTATGGTTATGGTATCTAACAATAGTACTTTGGTGTTTTCAAGTGAGTCAGAAAGTTCTTTTGGAATTCAAAGAGTCCCAGGTTCTGGGGCTTGTACCTGCTCGTGTTGTGGGGATGACCACTAGTGATTGAATGTTGAGCTGAACATTGTTCTTTGGAGTTTTGAATAGTGAGGTGATTAGTTGAAATGCAACACCTTTTATAGGTCTTACAAATTTACTAGTTCAATCTATGTGAAGATAGGATGTTAGCTGGATGAAATGGTCAGAGGGCTAGAAGCTATGTCTTGGTTTCCATAATTCTTTAGGCAAATAATGTTACGATTCTGGTCCTCCCAGCATTCCTTCATTTGTGGGTCTAACACTCTTAACTGGCCATTGATTAAAACTACTTGTCATCCTTTAATGATCAAGCGTCAATTCAATGGGTCTGGAAAAGTGTCTTAAATTATCTAGAAGTGGAACTTACACAATTTGCTGTAAACTAACAATGGTATTCTCTGGGACGTGCATGTGAATTTTTGCAATCATCCTGTCCACTGTCTAGTGTACTTGCTGCTTCACATCTACATTGTTCGGAGAGCACCAGTGATTAACTTTCATGGAGGCTGTGTCTATCATATGGATAATATATTGTTGATGTGATATTCTATTTGCAGATCACATGTGCATCATTCAAGAATATTGATATGACATAGATCTAGTTTATTACATCAGCCTGTGAATGTTCTGAGGCTTGATTGGTTAAGAATTCATTGAGCTCTGTACAATCTATATTTTTTCCTTATTTTTCATGGGATGGGGATTGTGATAACACGCGCACTCACTGTGGTACTCTAGTTGTCAGTTAACTGTAGTATCTGTTAAACTTATATGCATGTTAAGATTTTAAAGATCTGTAACTTGATAAACAGAAAGCTAGGAAGATAGTAATGTTATGGAAAGTATGCTTTAATACCTTTTAAGCATGATATAGGAGGAAAAGCAAAGACCACAATTGAACTACATAGAAACTTTATACAAGTTACAATATTATCTTTGTTATTGGAGTTATGCATTGCTAGCTTAGTTTGGCGTTACACATGGATAACTTTCATAAGCACTACTGAGTCAAATCAATTTTTTACTATAATTTCCTTTTATGAGTGACTATCCTTATTAGGTGGTATCTTGAAGTCGTTCTACCCTTGTCTAAAATTTAAATTTATATCCCATGGATGGACGTGTCTGGTGCATGTGTATCTTTGGGAATAAATTTTTCGATTCCGTGACAATGCCCATCTCATGTGTCAGGCTAATATTCTGGGACAACCATTAGAAATTAAATACCAGTATTAGTTTTATAAGACATAGAATCGAATTATCTACTGCTAAGCAGTTTCTGTTACAAGATCCTGATTACTGAATTAGGTGCAACTTCATGGATTTAGTTCTTGTAGGCTGCAGTAGTGTTTTGGGGTGGTGGTTTTTGGGCATTGGGACTGTTCTTGGTAATATCTGAAATGAGCATTAATGTTTTAGTAGGTGAAGGGTTTCCAAGGACTGCTCTAAATGGGTGATTTATGGGGTATGGACATTTGTAGGATGAGGATATGTTTTTTTAGAGTTACCTGATGTTTTGATTTGTTCATTTGACTATGCATAATACTTATCATTTGAAGTGTTGTATAGATCATCTCTATATTTGTGATAATTTATCCAAACTGCACACTAGTCTATGTTTCTTGAAAATATACTTTGTTACTTCCCTTCTGCTAATATGAAAATATGACAGCTGCATATTCGGTATGCTTCTTCGTTTTTGTGAGCATTATCCTACGTTTTCTTGCAGTTTTTTTAAGGTTATTAGTTATTCCTAGGTGAGTTTTATTAGCCTATTCAGTCTGTAACTTAAATTTGTAATTGTGCTTTACATACATTTCCCCCCTAAAGGTCGAAAATTTGCTCAAATGATATTAAATTCATTCTACGTGAATAGTCCAAATGTGANTTTTTTAAGGTTATTAGTTATTCCTAGGTGAGTTTTATTAGCCTATTCAGTCTGTAACTTAAATTTGTAATTGTGCTTTACATACATTTCCCCCCTAAAGGTCGAAAATTTGCTCAAATGATATTAAATTCATTCTACGTGAATAGTCCAAATGTGATCAAGGTATAACCAAGTAATATAATGAAATGGTACTACAAGATTCCATTGAAATATACAAA
>CAIGRN010194643.1:0-21407 GCA_903798345.1 Fraxinus anomala | reverse complement strand
ATAAAACCCGAGCCGGCTCGGCCCGTTAAAGCTCGGGTCGAGCCTCATTTTTTTTGCTTGGGCTCGGCTCGGTTCGGGCAAAAAAAAGCTCGGTCAAAAAAAGCTCGGGCTCGACTCGAGCTTTTTTTTTTTGCTCGGGCTCGGCTCGTTGACATGCCTACACATCCTTCATCAATTTACTATTCTAGAATAAATTTTTCAAAATAATGTAGGTCAAACACATCTTAACAATACATTCTCTCAAATAAAATAATTATTACGAAAACTCGTTTTCACAACAAAAATGGAGCTCAAACCGCCAAACGGAGGCAAAATCTGCCAGTGCTTCGCCTTCCTAAGCGAGAGTCTCGCCTAGTATTACTAACTAAGTTTTCGTTTAGTTTAAATAAAAATTAAATTCTTAACGAATTTTGATAAAAATTGAATTAATGTATGATTTAAAATTGATAAAAATTATAAATCTCATTAAATATATGATTGAAAATGAGTTTTAAAAGATATGAACCAAAACAGTAGCTAGTTTGTTCGGATAAAAACTTAAAAGCAAAATTAGAAAAGTGTTTTCGAAAAAGTATCTCTTATACAAGCTCTAAATATATTTTTGCGTTATATATATATATATATATATATATATATATAGTGAAGCGTCTATAGTCAAATAATAACATAAACTGAGTCGTAGGACATTATATAAATAGCATAAAATGGTTCAAGTAGGATAAATATACTTCATAGTTTTTTTTATTAGGAATGGACATTTTTATCCAAAATTACTCGATTCTAAGTCTTAGAATTATAACTGAATGGTTCACAATTCTACCTAGATTCGGTTCCAAATGTACTATTTTATTATTTATCTATTAAATCTCAATTTATACGACTCTACATTAACTAATGTGTATTCGAAATAATCGACAATTTTGTCGTTTAAAAGAGAATGTGTAAAAGTAAAATAAGAAAAAATATGCAACTTTTTACCAAACCACTCGATATCCACTCCTATTTTTATTGTTTCAATAAAACTAACTGGCACCACAAGGCGGATGCTCTGGTTTGATTTAGCTAAAAAAAAAAAAAAAAATTAATAAGTTTAAATTAAAGTTATCATTTTAAACACATGTTTCATAGAACCCACAATTTTTATAAACTTTCAATCAAACTTTTTATCAAATCAAAATTTATTAAACATCTCAATTTTAGTACAACCGACCAAGCTTTAATTGCTTAATTGTCTTAGTCGTGTGTTTGTTTTCTACCTAAAATTGAGTGATGAATATAGCTTAGCAACATAAAATTGCTTAACTAGAGATTTTCACAAAAATAGTTAAAAGTTGGTTGGTTGTACGTGTCTTTACCTCGATCACTTCTTCCTTTATAAACATCATGTCTTATTTATGTATTTAAGAATGTCTATTGTTCAACTTATGTTAAAGCGTACGTGTCGGGTTTTTAACAGGCTTTTGTGCCTAAATTATTTGACTTAACTTTATAACTCAATAAAAACGAAAAAAAAAACACTTATTTGATAATTTTGAATGACAAAAACATATATATATATATATATTTTTATAAATTATTTGAAAGATAAAATGTAAAATGAAATGGTTTTGGAAATTCAAGAATTGCAAGTTGGTTTTAATCTATTATTATTGTAATGAATAGAATAACTTTTTCTACTTATAATTAATTTACTCATCCAACTTACGTTGGACAACTTTTTTAAAGATGTTGATGAATAGCTTTTACTTATAAATAATTACTTATTATGCAACAAAAAATAAATTAAAAAAAAAAGTAAAAAACAAAATGGACAGACTTTTTATTATTCCTCTTGTGGCGCATTTTAGTCCCCAGGCAGCCGGCGATACAGTAGATGCCATGTTCATACGTTAGTACGGACTTTATTTTATACACCAAATCCCCATAATAAAATATTCAATTTTTGCTTTTTAATCTGCTTTTTGGCATGCGTGAAAAGATGCACGCCTATATCAAATTGAACTGTTTGTATGAAAATGATCATTTGAAAAGTATTTTTTTTAAGAATATATTGTTGAAAATGAGTGTAAGATAATAATAATTTTTAAATATTAACTTTCGGAGAATAGGATTAGCTTGATGTAGATTTTTTTAGACTAAATTTTATGAAATGTGAATATGTTTTTAAAATTTACGATTAAAAAGTATGAAAAATTTATGGCAAAAATATTTTTACTAAAAGAATATATGATTGACAAATAATTTAAAAAAAAATATATTTATTAAAGAATCTACATCAAACGGCACTAAATCCCTGTTTAATAGAGATTAAAATCATATTTTTAGTAGATTTTCATAAAAATAGATGAAATGTGTGGTCGATAAGTTGTGGGATCTCATAAAACGTGTGGTTAAAATATATTGTTGACTTTTACTTAATATTTTAATTGAATTTTAATCAAAACAAAACATTTGAGGCCATTATTAAAAAATGTTTTATTCAAAAAAGGAAAAGATATGAATTTACGTATAAATTTTTTTATCATGTAAATGTATAGTTAAAAGTGTGTACGAAAATTAAAGAATTTTATTTTAAGGGACGAAAAACACGAGCAAAATCATTTTTCCCTTTTAGTTGTTGATCTATTGGAAAGAAAAATGCTCTGCCTCTTGACTTTATAAGAAAATACAATAAATTGAATTTCGGCTCTTTAAAATTTAAATTACACTTATTTCAATGAAACCAATTATGCGTTTCATTATATGACCTAAAAATAACATGGGTCGATAATGGTTCGTATCATAAAAATCATACTACTAAATATTTTAATATGTCTTCCTTTTTATCGATATTGCATCACATGCAATGAACAAAAAAGTTAACAATAATTCAAAAAACGACTTTATCAAGAACAAGTTAAAACGTATCTTTAGGGGTGCGATAATTGTTAATTTTTTAGAACTAATTCTTATAATTTATTGCTCTAAATCTCACTTAAACCACTTTGTGAGTAGTTTATTTTATTTTTTCCTTGTATAAAGATGAACCATTAGCTAAACCAGTCAGTTAGTTGACCATTTGACTATTGGTTGTGGATGTCTATTGCTACCAACTGATGACATTATGACATCATATTTTGCGACGAAATAGTAGTATCAATATGACTTTAAAAGTATTATAAATTGAAATTATAAAAATGTAATGAATATTGACAAATAGTTGTGCGCTTGGATTTTGTATATGGCATAAAAGGGTTTGGATAATTCTATTTGTACCTAATAATTTAAGCACCCTCCAATAGAGGGCCATCACTTGTCGATTCGGTAAAAGATTATGTAAAATATTAGGTACGTGTAGCATGATTGAAAGGGTTTTAGTTAAATAGATGGGGGCAGTTAGATAGATTAATTTAAGGACCAATATTTTTTGCTAAATCTCGTTCTTAAAAAGCTTGATAGGTTGAACGTTGCCCTACATATTCACATGCATAAGCACGGCTAGAATGCACAAAAAGAAACACGATAGTCCATTATCTAGAGAGAGAGGAAATTGTGTGCACTCGGACACATGCATGTGCACGTTTATTCTAGCATCGTGTGTGAGGATTGTGGCACAGTACACACGATCGTAGAATGACATTGAATGTCATGGTGAGCCGCCCATCGAAGAGAGACAAACAGTTGAGATGAGAGAAACTAGAAGACACGGCACATGAGGGTGTGCAGTATACATTGGAGTTAGCGTTCTAATTTTGTGTAGAAATAAACTGTGAGGGTGAGAAATATATTGTATTGTGTGGTGTTCTTATCTAGTAAAATGTTATTCTCTCGTGGGTGTCGATTGTTTACTGTATAAAAAATTCTTTTTATAGGTGGAATCACTCTATTCTTTATATGAAAAGAAGACTTCAAGCTTTTCCAGCTCGATTCCAATTTTTGGCCTCCTTGATTGCCAATTTAAACATTAGAATTAAATGTCAACCCACAAAATAAACATGCTTGTACTTGTATGCCACTAAAATGAAACGCCACCAAATAAAATTTTAAGTGAAAATATGACATTTTTTTTTTCTTTACCCCCGAGTTAAAGAATCCAATTTTTCACAGCAAAGGTTAGCAAATGGAAATCTAGATTTCACTAGAAGTTGTAACTATGTGATGGCAAAGTATAATTCTCATTAAAATATTATGAATTCAATTTCCAATTTAATAATCTATTAGAAAAAAAAAATACAATTAAATGTGTTAGAAAACAAAAATATAACTTTTAGAACTCTTATTAAATTTGACCAAACATACTATAGTCGTATTTTTTCATTAAACTAATAACTTTGACATGTTCTAATGTAGTCTTTTTCGAAAGTTTGACCAGTACATAATTTACAACGTATGTGAATCCCGTGATAATTAAGATTCGACATGTCAACCATTTAAGTGACTTAATAATTCAAAATCATCGATTTAAAAAGGTCGTTAAACACTTATTTTTTTGAGAATGTCAAATCTGACCACGAAATATGCTTCTAAACCTAAGATAAAATTTTCGTAATCACACTTATAACTAGAACACTCCTTTTGGTCCTCCCTTTTTTGTCATTTATTAATAATATTTATAAGTTAGGAGTGGGAAAAAAAGGCAATGCTATGATTGAAATTGTTAGGGTATAATGTTAAAAGAAAAGATTTTTCCAAATCTTTGTTAATTTGACTTTGTATTGTTACCCTAAAACACGTCAATATATAACATATCCTAAGTATTGACAAGTAAATCCAAAAGAGAATTGCCTTTTTCCCCCCCAATTTTGACCGACACTTCGTGCTGCAAATAAAGTAGTTGTCGGGTATTAAATTCTACGAGATTTCACCCATTTCGTGTTGGTAGAAAAGAAAGAAGGAATTAATTTTATCTTTTCGAGTGCAGAAGGAATTAAAGTCAGATTCATAAAAGTGTTATGGGATCTTGCCAACAAACAAAAAAAAATGTTAAAACGATAAATCTTACATAGAATAAATAGATAGCATAAAAATGTTTCGATCCATTCTCCTAACAAAGTTGATACTTTAAGATTGTACTCTTATCTTAGCTTATTAAAGTTCGAAAGAGCAGTTTGATTCGACTATGATTCATTTAACATTTTAATTTATAGAGCGAGTTTATCTCTCAAAATTTAGATAGCAAATTTTACTCTTTATAATTAAATGTATTCAAAATAATTTGAAATAAAAATGACAACAAAGTGTAAGATGAACATAGCAAAGTCAAATGTTTACATGCATTTTTGTTTGTTTTCATTTGAACTTTAGGTTGATGGGATTAACATTCCTTTACTTTGTCTCCCACCCCATTTTCCCAATTTTTTCACCTTTTCCTCTTTGATGTGTTCCTAATAATGGGTGGAGGGTTCCCATCTCTACCTTTTGTCTTTGAGCCATTGCATTTTCTCATAGGAAAGAATAAATCTTAATTGGACCCCACATTCTCACACTAACCATGCTGTGGACCCACAAAAATTGATTGCTGACATGGACACTGATGTCGTTGAAGTGGATAGCCGGGCCCACCACCTCTCGACCCATTTACATATGGGATTGACACCTCTCTTTTTCTGGTGTATTTTATATCTTTTACCTTTTCTTGTTTAGCACACTTAACATTTGCATGCTCTGTTTTTTTCACCCTAAAGTCTTCACCTAAATTTGTAAATAGATTGGTGCTATATCTTTGTGGTTGTGGGTAACGTTGGAACAAAAAAAAACTATAGAGAGATTTTGGATTTGTTTGATTAATCCATCAATTGAGGTTCAATTAATATATTTAATCATCTAAAGATTGATGGTCTCTTACTAATTTAATCAACTAAAGATGTATAATTAATTTAGCATCACTCTGAAACTCAAACTATATCATATTATTCTTTTAACTGACTTAAGTATTGGAGTATGTTCGCAGTCTTCCCACCCTATTTTTGAAAAGGCTCCGATCTTGATCGTCTAACGAGTGCGCAGGTAACTTAAAGTTTGAAGAGGAGTGGAGGCAGAATTTGTTGACGCGCTCAATTTCAACTAGATTTGAAGGTCAATCAATCCAAGTACATAGTAGCTTGTCAAACACGTGAAGATATCATTTGTCTTAAGAAATTGCTCAAGTCTTGAGGTGAGGGAGTTCAATCATATATGCAATCTATGACCTCGTACTGGGATAATAGTGGGATAATGGCTCCAAGAGAGACTTCACAAATAGCAATATAATAATAATTTAACATCAAAATCATCTACATATATTAATTTTTTTTCTTGAAAAAGCCAAGCGGAAGATAAAATTTATACAAAGTTTTTGACAACATTTTGATGCATGTATGGTTGGTTGCCATTTAAGAATAACCGAATGAATAAAAAAGACAAGGTTTTCACACAACTTTTTCATCAATCCAATATACTATTTTTCTACCAAGGAAATATGACTTGAATGAAGAAAAAGGTGGTGATATTCATAATCTATTTGATACCTCAGTTCATCTGCATTAAATCCACAAAATATTATGGTAGAGAAAAAAGAGTTCACCTGCAACAATTCTAAGCACAAAGAGGATGTATACAAACAAATGAGGCAACAGAGGGAGACACTAGTATATTTGAGTAGGACAATAGAAAACATCCCAACATAACACAAAAATGTAACACGAGATTTTCGGGGAGAGTCATATCTCAAGTTGTTCCAAGCACTTCACTGCAGTAGATTCATCAATGCCGTCTGTGCAATTCTTCACAGTTTCTTCATCCTCGAATGGCCTTTTATTTGGAGGTGCACAAGTCGTCGTAGGTGGTGGTGGTGGGATTTCTTTATGCACAGGGGGAGCAGCAAAAACAGGAACTACCTGCCGGACACAAACAGGTGGGGATACTCGCACAGATTGGGGCTGAATAGGCTGTGAAGGTGGTGGACGTGGTGGTGCAGAGAAAACTGGCACCGAATTTCTTATTGTAACTGCTGGAGCTATCCCTTGATAAGGCGCCCTACATTGTCTAACAGGGAGGTAAGGTGCTGCCCCAACATCAGGGAACCTCGGATTGTGTATTGCCTGAACTTCTGGAGATGGGGGCTGTGATAATGGTCGACGGTGTGACAATGGAATATGACTGTCATTTGCAATAAACGAAGGTCTGTTTCGAGGAGCAGTTTTCTGGTGTAATAAGGGAAGGATTTTGGATGTGGGCGCCGTAGGTCGCTGTGGACTTGAGGATTGACGGGTTGGAATAGGGAATTTTTTCTGAAATGGTATGGGGACTCTGTTAGGGTTAGCCATTTCCATTTTTTCCTTTGCACGATAGTTCAGTAAGGCCCTTGCTATTCTTATCTGCTCCTGCTCATCGTTATTTTCCTGCTCCAGCGAAGAATTAGCATCTTGCCGCGCCACTGACAAGTAAAAATAAAACTTCTGAGTAAAATTCCCAAACTTCAAACAAGAATTCTGCAGTAAGAACAGAGACTGCATTCCCAGGATTGAAAAGAAAAGTATCACGATGCACTAAGAAAGATTTTCTTGATGTATTCATGCTCTGAAATGTGATCGATTAACCAATAAAGAAATGGTTTGATTTTAGAAATGCTGGATGAAATGAACTAATTATTCGAGAGAGACACAGGAGTTGAAGGTGACATTAAAATTTAGGAATGAGAATTGGCGGCATTCCATGGACGAAGTTGGATGAAAACAATGATCAAACCCAGTAAAGCAGCTCATTAACAATGAGAAACACCATATAAATCTACTTGTCAAAATTTCTAAAATCTCATTCATTATATTGTCGACTCCTATCCGATACTCCAAAGATTATGCATAGGATACTGCATTAGTTAGAAGGAGAAAGTTAAGAATGGACTCACATTGTTTCAATGATAACCAAGCTGCGAGTGCGGCGTTTTTCTCAGCTTGCTTCTTGTTCTTTGCAGGTTCTCCCATAAACGTGATTCCAGCCAGTTGAACTGTTCCTGTAAAGACAGGTAGGTGTCCTGAACCGGATTTATAAGTTGTGTACTGAGGCAAAGGAGATCCAACTCTTTGTGCAATCTCCTGTAAGAGGTTTTTATATACTCCCGTTTCATCCTAGACATAAGATCATCCAAACACACCAAAACGACAATTTAGTATGTCACACCAATAACTTGAATTGTAAATAGGGTCGTTTAACGTTAGGTATTAGCTTCACTATGAATGATCTGTAATGCGAAGATAACTCATATTTAACTTCATAACATGTTCAGCACATCACCCGTTCATTGTAAAGTGCATTCTTGTCCAATACTATGTATCAAACTTGTCTTAAGTTTCTTTCTTGGAATTATCATAATGGTTGGTTTAGAGAAGGGGACAGGCACATGCATTGTGCACCTTGCTTTAGAGAAGCACATTAAATTGAGGGAGACAAGACAATAAAATGTACATAATTCCAAATTCATTTCCCACATGTGCCATGAGGAAAATTACCCCAACATCTCCATTCAAAATCTTAACTCTTTTCACACTTAACTTCATCTCTGAAATAGCATTAAAAATTAGTACCAAAGTCAACAATTTCAATTATCCATCTCTATCATACACCAAAAAATAATCAGAAAATTAATTATAATCCAATTTATGCAATTTGAAAACACTCCCCCCACATGTGCCAGACTCCAAATTGCACTTACTTAATGATAATTAGGTACACACACTCTGCATTTTCAATGTATTCATACTTGACTCATTTATAAGTGTAAATTAATCATTAGTCAGCTAAATTCACCTAATGGGGTCTTCATCACATATCACTTCAATATTACAAAATCCCAAATTTCTATCTACTTTTTGTATACCAAACTTTGAATGGTCCAACCTACATTTAATTATAATTATTGTCAATCGATGAAATGACAAAATGCCCCTCTGTTGAAGTATTTTTCCCTTGTTTGAGATTTGAATCTTCGTTCTGGTTTGTGTTCCGATAAAATCACGACGACTAGGCCTTTTGACTAACGAGAAATGTACTAAAACACCCCATTCCCATTAATCCAAACGATGACACAACAGCAACAAGAACAGCTGTTAATGAAAGGTAAAGATTAATTATGGTCCATCTCACACTGGTTCATTGAAACTTCACTAGTCTTCTTCTATTGACTTGGACTGTATTAAAATCATTCTTAACCATACACCCAGAAACAGGGCAGGGACTTATTAGTAATTTCACAACATAAAAGCCAAAGGCCACCAGCTTGACCGGTGAGTTAATAAACGGACCGTACTCATCGACTCGGATAGGCGTAATTTAGCATCCCCACCCCCTCTCCATGTAGAAAACGGCGCACGTTAGAGCTCTTGGGTTTTCAAAGGCAACAACATGAACAAGAAATGAAAATGCATTTAAATCTAATATCGGGAAGGCGCACATTAGCAGAAGCGGAGAAATTGAATCACGTCCATTTTTTTACAAATCCAGAAATGAAAATAAACGAAGAGAAGAAAACGTACGAGAATGCGGGCGGCGAGTGAGTGGGAGGGACCGCTGGAGGAGAGGGAGTTGAGGGCTGCCTCGGCGGCGGAGTGCTCGGCCTGGCGGAGTGTGGAGCAGTAGTTGGGACTCTCAAAGGCCTCGCCATTGAAGTTAACGATGGCCTTGAATCGCGGCGCGTGGTCCGGACCCTCCCTTATGCAAGTATATGACGGCAGGTTGAAGCAGCTTCTCTGCGCCAGCTCCTGCAGCTGGTTCTTATACATCTCACCCCCTCTTTCTTTGTATGATTCTTTAAGCGAAATTGGAGCGGATCCGGCAACAGGGTTAACGGGTCGGAGTAAGAAATTGTGATTTTCCTAGGCCGAGAAAGAAGAGATTTGTGGCGGAGGCAATGGTGGAGGTGGGTAGTGGGGGAACTTTTTCTTTTTGGTGGGTTTTAATAATGATTATGAAATGGGGAGTCAACTCTACTGGACGTTAATGTGCATGGAAATGAATGAGATTCCATGTATTCTCTCTCTCTTCCCCTCGATTTTCAAGATTTTACTACGTAGATTATTTAAATAGTATAAAAAATAGTAGCTCAGTGTGAATGAAGAATTTGAGGGCCTTTAGTCCGATAGAAAGAAAATGAAAAGAAGAAATATGAATTTGAGGGTATTTAGTCCGATCGAAAGAAAATGAAAAGAAGAAATATGAAAGAAGTGGAGTGGAGTCGAGTCGAGTCCATCCCATTTTGATTTAGAAACAAAGAAGAAAAAATCAAATTAGATTCTTGTCCTATGTTATTTGGATACAAATGAAAAAAATAAACTCTATTTACTTTTCGAGTCTAGTCTAGAGGAGGAGACATTCAACTTTTGGAAGGTAGGGGTGGATGCCTTGTTCACGCATGACAAATCATAAATAAAGAGACTATGAACAATTTAGGTATTTGTTTGTAATATGTCCTTAGTTGTGTCATGCCTAACCAACCCCTTGTTACTTTTTTTTCTTAATTTGTTTTTGAAGTTATTTTATCTCAATATGTTGGGCTTTTGACCCTTATTTTTTAAAGTTCATTTTTTCTTAAATTTATTTTCAATCGTACAATTTATAATTTTTATCAACTTTTGAATCACACATTTCAATGATTTTACCATCTTTCATCAAAATTTACCATTAATTTAATTTTTATCCAAACCAATTGGAACTTAATTTTTCTAGATCGGTCGTCCCAATAGAAACTTGTGAGTCGTGCGAGGCTTACCCCTAGCTTGCTTTACATTGAACACCACCTTATTAGCAATTTGTCTTTCTTCATTTTGGTTTTACTATTGATATAAACTTCAAGGGAGGCACCTATTGATCACTCTTCACGCCTTTTAATATTTTTTTGGGCCAACATTTTTAACCTGTGTTTGAACTCCATTTTTTCCATCCCAATGCATTCTTAAAGAGTGATTTGACACAATTTCAATCACATATTTTTCAATAAAATAATATTACGAACAAATTCAATTTTTTTTTTTTTTTTTAACCACACATTATTCATCATAACACTATTACAAAATGCTTTCTTTTAAAAAAAGAAAAAAGAAATGGAGCTCGAACAACCCCTTTGTATTAACATTAGCACTACAACTCAGTCAGTCACAATTGTAATTATAAACATGATGACATTATAATGATTAGTTTACTGCACTAAACTATGTCTTTGTGTGACCATAGTAGGGTAGGGTAAATTTTCATATTTACTGCATAATATTCTTTTATGTCCACTTCATGATTCATAATGACAAAATCATTCATTAAATGTGTATCTTTTGCATTAGTGTGATTATTTACGCGGTTTTAGTAGTCAATCTTACTGTCGTAGTGGGGAACAACTTTAATCATCTGTGCTTTGACTCACCATTTCCCCAAATTACCCTCACAAGATTTCAATAGGAAATTTTGATAAAGCCTTGAACTGATGGAAAAACTCTCTCACAAAAGTGATCTGAAAATTGTAAAGTTACAACAGGTGCTACCAATATCGGTGTGTACAAATACAACTACAAAAAAATTGGAGCCTATCAAAAACTTAGGCCGTGTTTTATTAGAGGGAACTGAGTATACCTTATCCATTCAATACAAATACAAGTAGTGGGAGTAGGCATAGTATTTGGAAGAATCACCATGAAAAGGGACTTGCTCCCAACAAGAAAATGTCATTTTCCACAGCTTTCACCCACCGACAAACCCGATTGCACGTCTTTATTGCCAAATCCTGCAAGGTGCAATGCAATTTATCATAACTCAGAATGATGATAATGTATATAACTAAAATTTTCAGGATCGCTCTGCCTTTACAAGCTCGCTTAAGATATAACGCTAGCTAGTTTTGAAGAGAAGTTGCACAAGAATTCCAAGTTCAGAGACAATCTTCTCCTATCACACATTATTTTCTAGCCTTCCCCCATTGGCAGCAGAATTGATACAACGAAAAGAAAAAATCTGAGTTGAACCAAATATTCTCCTTTCATCATTTTCAACCTTAGCTCCCTGTGCTGAAGGGTAAAAACAAGAAGAAGAAAATAATGCCTGATTTGAATGCCAAGAACTTGTAGAACAATCTATTTCAGGCGACATTATAAAACTTCAAAAGAGATGCTGCACATGATACGGGTCTCTCAGATGTGGGCAGAGCGAATGTACTTTCTACGTTCCAATTCTTCCAAATGAGCTCTATGTTTCAGAAAATTTACTTGATCTAGGAAAATCATGAGCAGAAGATACCACTAACCTTCAGAAGACCCACTATCGATTCCCATCCATTACCTAGCTATGACATATTAGTCAAAACTCTATAAGCTCACTTATCGGTTAATTCTTTTTTAAATACACAATGCCCCCAGGGTCTCAAATAAACAGCACATGATAAGCCATGGCTTGAAGGCACAAGACACATGTTAAAATTTTCTCTAAATACAAATCTAGAGGCAAGGTAGGGTGACATAATGTTTCAAAGTTGTAAAGGTTTCCACTGCTGCAGTAAGATAAGCTATTATGCACCATAATTGCAAAAATGTAGTTGTCGGAACCATATAGCTAAATGTATAAGCTGAGATGGTACAAATCATATTTCTTAACCTAGACCTATCAAAATGCATCAGGATATGTCCGATTTAATTCTAGATATATAATCTGACTATCAAAAACGGCCCTGGAAAGAGAACTGCAATTTCAAACCCAGTCCACCGAAGTTCACAGTGTGATATTATCATACCTTTTCTGCAAAGGGGTCAAACGCTGCATATAGCTCAAATTCTTCTGTGACCCAGCAGAGTAAAACTGCAATGTCAAAGGATTGGCTAGAAATTTCACAACCAGGAGTTACAAAATAAATGTGCAAAATTGACAAACTAAACCACTGCAAACAGTAATCAACCAAAAAAAAAAAATGTGGAATAATTCCAATGAAAAAATAAAATAAAATTATGCTTGTCCATGATTGAATGAGTCCCGTGGTCACATTTCCTTTTTGGATTGCCCACAAGTAAAATAACCCTTTTCTAAAATTTTGAGATTTTCACCAAATCTATCCTTTATTAAAGACGCTGTAGTCCATTATAAAATCATTTGTCTCCCAACTCAAGTCAATAAAGATTGTATTTCTCTCTTCCTTCAGTCTCTCTCTCTCATCACAGCCATGGCTGCTTCACTTGACATCACTCCTAACAAATATATGGAGTCACCATTACTGCCACCTCAATGCCCACACATTGCCAACTTCAAACTACCATCAACTGGACATAGTTACCACCACTGCCACCTCTCTGACTGAAGCAATTTTTCAAAATGAAGACCAATGGAATTTACCCAACCCCAAACCACCACAGCATGTAACCACAAAATCCATTTGCTTATATCCCTTCCTTGAAAAAAAAAAAGAACTCATCAAACAAAGGATGGAACTTTGCATTATAAAGTTGACTGCCTTCTGATTAAGAAATTATTTTGTCAACAGAGACCATCACTGCCAATTTAGAGAGTTGGGAATCATGTCATGGTGGCGTTACTATATGCTGTTTTCTCTCCTGGAATGAGGTTGATGGTTCTGGTGGTGCAGCTCTTCAAATACTAAACAACATCATTGAGTTGTGGAGTCTCCATGAGCAAAATTATTCATTGCCATATATTTATGCAAAAGTTAAAAGCCAAAGCAGGTCAATCTTGGAGCTCTAACCGCTTGAAACATGTTAGTGATCCTTTCACATGAAGAAAATGTTATCAAATGAATCATTCATTTATCACGTAACAATGTAAAGAACTAGGTCTACCAGGAATTCTCGGTGAACGCTATCATTCTGAAAAACAAAAGAACATTTGAAATCACCAAAATAAAACACTAGGCTATTGAGAAACATATACCATAATTTTCATCCATTCTAAACTGAGTTTTATGAGGTCCATTTCCTTGATCGTGCATGGACGAAAAAAGTTTCTGGTAAGCCCTATATAATCTGCAAAACAAGACAACAATTTTGCTGCCTGGTTGTCAAACTGTCCAGAATAACCCTTTCTGATGATAATACAATGTCATTGTAAAGTTAACAGTATGAGACTTGTTACCTTTTCTGCAGTGTCAAGCTGTTGATTGGTGATGAAAATTCAGATGACACATATTGGTCAAGATAAATACTGTGATACATAAAATGCCAAAGCCCAGCAGGACCACCAGTCCCAACTAATGCTTCCCTAATCCTTCCCGGCGAATCTGCTGCAGGCCCTGATTGACCTAGATGAGAAGTCATGGATCCCATAATAGAAGCAGGTTCCATAGGCAAATTCTCAACATGCAGGCCACCATTTAGCATGGATCTTTGAACTTCACTCAGTACATTTGACTTTAAAAGTACCGATTCAATACGAATCCTACAAGATATGCCAGAGTTCTCCTTTTATCAAAGAGTGGAAGGACTATAGTAATAAATCCAACAAGCCATCCTGTGGCCCCTTGGATAACAAAATTTAACCCCAAACCCATGTAAAAATTAATGCAAAACAAATTGGAGAGCCATTGGATCATGAATTTCTGAAACATTGGCAGATCACACGAACATTTACCTGCAGTCCTTCAGATGAAAAAAGGCATCTGAACTTGTAGTAAGCAACAACAGGTACGTATCAAACTGTCATCCAAAAATTTATATCATTTGTTGATAAGTAGGCACAACTCCCTTATTTACTAGCTTTCAAGTAAGCGATATCAAACTTCTCATATTAGTGTCTTAATCTAGCCATGGGAAGATAAATGTTGGTAAAAAACTTGTAAACTGGTATTCCACAACAATTATTTACCAACAAACTTTGAATAATGATGGTGAATCTAATGTATTAGTAGAATTCATGCAAGCTGCATCTCTATGAGGGATATCATTAAGTGTTGAGTTCCCTAGCTCTGTATCCCTTGTTAGATTCCTTTGGGTGGAGATAATTGTATTTCTTGGATGTATTTATTTACTTGTGTGTAGAGGTTTTTCAATCTTTCTCTTAGTTTATTTTCGTACATTTCCACCCATCACGGTATCAACATCTAAAGTATTTAGAGTACTCAAAATTCAGGTTTCCTACAATCTCAAAACCAGGAGAGAATAGCCGTTCAAAGGTGTTAATTAACTGAAGCTGTTGCTGTATTTTAGTCTACTTACATCAAAATAATGCACATAAGCATACAGAAACGCCATGGGATTATATCTTGGTAAGCAAATTGGCGAGAAAGACTCAGATGTCCTGCGTGAAACAAAAAGAAAGAAAGATAAAAGCCTCCAACAAACAGAAACAATAATCTCAGTCGTAAAATCAGCTTCAGTTCAAAAGAGCTAATTATTATGTAATTTTCACCATGAACTTCCATGGAATTTATTGGCATATATTTATAACTATTAACAATATATGGTAATGTAATTGACACCCTGAATCTCCGTGTTTCATGTTTATTAAAAGCAAAAAAAAGAAAAAAAAAAAAGTGTCGGGCATAGAAACAGAAAATACCAGATGGAGAGTCTTGTGGATATAACTGGAAGACTTCCCATGAACTAAACATTCACTTCAGGCAAAAGAATAAGAAATATTTTGAAAAATTATTTTGATTGATTTTCTTTATTTCTTTTCCATACTTACTAGGTTACATTTAGGTGATTGCGTTTCATAGTTAGGTAACTCTCCATCTTTTATTAGGGATCTTGAGAATAAACTGGAGTAGGTTTTCTAATTATAGAGGCTTCGGAATATTAAATTGAATTGATATTGAAATTTCCCTACAAATTCTCTCTTTCAGCCTATTTGCTAGTTGTGCATTCAATATTCAACTCCTTAATTCAGTTGGTCAATATTCAATTCTCAACTTCAAAAAGTAAGATTTCACACGTTATCTAGCAACACTAGAAAAATTCTGTTTTACAATAAGTCATACATTTAAAAGCCTCATATCTATTTTAAGTTCAACTAGGAATTTAATTCAAAGTTAATTAAGAATAAAGATTTGTAAAATAATGAAATAACAGTAATAAAGTTGCCAAGGCATAAGCAACAGATTACAAATAACATTTTCTTTGCAGACAATTTTTTAATCCCCAGTTCCACATCCGAGGAAAAAAACCATAACTGAGTATTTAAAATCATCAAGCAAAACACCCAAGGTGGCAGGCAAACATCATAGAAACATGTCTTGTGCCCATATATATGTTTGTTTGAGTGTATTTATGTATTTATACATCTGATTATGATATAATGATCTCAACCAAATCTTGATTCCCATAATTTCAGACAGGTGGAAGTAGGGAATATGAAAGAGAATATAAAAGTTAGCTGAACTTGCCTAAAAGATTCAGAGGACATAATAAAATTGGAGAGTAACAGCACATCATCGGGATGAAGAGATGCCTTTTGTGCACTAAAAAGACTGATAACCTGCATTTAAGTTTCAACAGATGATGTTTTTGACTGGCAACCACTAACAACTTGGTTAATTACACTTGTAAAGGAGTTCTTGTGACTGACAAAAGAAGGTAAAGCAAGAACTTCAGAATTAGAAGGATGACCTTATGTCTACACATTAATATTGCAAACAAGACTCCTGAATCAGCTATATCTTGCAAGATCAAACCTGCTGCTTGCCTTGTTGCATAAGCAAGGGGAAGACAGGTATATGCATGGAGAAAAGTGGCAGGATTCCTACAACAGAGATGTAACTAAGTCTTAGCCCCTGTTTGTGCCACATTAAAATTCTCATTTTCATNCCTGCTGCTTGCCTTGTTGCATAAGCAAGGGGAAGACAGGTATATGCATGGAGAAAAGTGGCAGGATTCCTACAACAGAGATGTAACTAAGTCTTAGCCCCTGTTTGTGCCACATTAAAATTCTCATTTTCATTCTTCTACTCGTTTTCAACCACACATTCTTCAATAAAATAATATTTTTCATCACATCAATAACTTTTCCTTCTTTTTTAACCACACATTCTCCATCAATCTACTATTCCAAAATACATCCTTCCAAAATAATGTGGCTCAAACACACCTTTAGTTATAAATTACAGAGAGTTAAAAGAACTACAAAAAACATAAATACGTAACTGACAGATAAGGAACATTACATTTGGTCTCAAAAGGCAATCATATGACCTCACAATCAAACAGTTGACATCAAAATCAGCAAGATTCTTCCAGTTATTAAGCTAAAAGGCTAAGTAGACCAAAAGGCAATCATATGACCTCACAATCAAACAGTTGACATCAAAATCAGCAAGATTCTTCCAGTTATTAAGCTAAAAGGCTAAGTTAAATTCAATTGGTAAGTAATACCAATTTCAAGCAGAAATTACAATGTCCACTACATAATAATTTATAAATATCTAAAACAATGTGGGTAGCTCTATTCTTCCTTCTGGTTTATAGAAGAGACAGTACAAGTTGTGATAGACATAACCAGGAGGAAGAAAACTACCGCTATTGAGAAAGAGCACATTGGTTGCACAACCTTCCATGCAAAATGTTTAATAATAGACGGATTCTTCAAAATTAAAGCCAGTTAATGAAAAAAGCAGGGAAGGAAAGCACTGCTGGACGTATGGTTTCACAGATTGGGAATTTCAGCAAGAGTAATAATATGACTAGTAAACTAGCTAGATGGACGGATTGTACCCATTTTACATATGATGAAGGAAAATAAAAATGATGCAGAAACTAAAAAGTAAGAATTTTATTAATTAATAAAGTGAGGTTCTTCCTACGGTCATAGTCCAGAGACTAAGAAGTACTCACTATCTAGAGTTGATTATTAACGTTCATCAAAAAGAGTTTTTCTTGTAGCCCACAGTTCGCAAGCTCTAACACCTAATATACTTTGCCCAAAATGCGTGCGTGCGTGTGTGCATGTAGAGAGAGAGAGAGAGAGAGAGAGAGAGAACTGTTTGGACTAACAACACATTAATAATGAGGTAGTTGGAATAGCTGACAAGGCTTTATTAATATTGCTTTTATTGACACTAGATTATCAGTCAAAAGAGAATAACGATGTACCAACTGAAAGAATGGATGAGAGAGGAGAAGACAACATCTGTTCCTCCAAGTAAATGTGTCATATCAAATCTGGGATTCTTCTCAAAACATCTATTCACAGACTTTGTGAGGATAAGTATCATCTGCATTTAAATCAAAGCAAAATAAATAAGTTAACACATCCATCAGAAGTGAATCTCATCAAATTAAATAGGTATGAAATGGAAAAAATTGGTAAGAGCCTCTGAAATTACATGGATGTGTTACCCATGTAGAAAATGTATTTGAAGAACAAAAAAATATATAAAACGGGCAATATGCTACCTGACCATAAAGGAGCTCCAATTGTCCCCTTAGTGACTCATAAGGCTCTTCTGTGCAGCTAATGCAAACTAAGTAAATTGGTCCTTTCACAAGAAACACTACCTGAAATTCAAACCTCACATATCTGAAAAAATATGATAGCGGACTGAAATACAAGCCAAAAGTCCTACATAAGTATGGTGCTGAACTCTAAAAAAGCTTCCTATTTAAAATGGTTAGCATTAACCAGCTCTACAAAAGATTTTTCCAAGTAGGCAACTATTTAGCCCCTATTTGAGCCCCATTATAGTAAGAAAACGTATTTTGAAATAGTGATTTTTTGAAGAATATGTGGTTAAGAAACAAGGAAAAAATTTGGATTTACGTGTAAAATTATTTTATGGGAGAATGCGTGATTGAAAATGAGTTTTTGAAAAGATGGGGGCCAAACATAGGCTTAATTTTAAAAGAAGATAAGCTAACCTGGTGCTTTCCTGCTCTTACGAATTTAACCTGATCGTGCCTGAAAAGGAAGCAATGAGGCAAAATAATATACAAGCTGATAGAAAAACGGCAAAATGAGATGATAGCGAAAGAGCTGCATGAACAATGTACCCATTTTCCACAAAGGAAATGATGGCTTGCAAAGTTGCGGAGAACCCAGCTAGCTTGTGTTCATCCCCATATCTTTAACTCAATTGCAAAACCAAACAAAGATTATGATTCATAAATGAAAGTCATAATCAAATGCTGGAATTGAACAGATACAGTGAATCATCACCTTTCAATACAGGAAAAAATGGAAATCAATTTTCCTGTTTGGCAAAAGTTCAAGAAACCAGTGATGCATACCTAGAATATATGGGTTTCCCGGAGTGACTCAATACAAAGAAGTGTTTCTTCCTTTTTCTCCATGAAATTGAAGCATCATCCTGCATTTTATTAAATAATCAATCAATTTAGGACAGAGCAGCTGTCATGGACCACCATATACGTAACATTAGTTAATTGGTGCGATCTCAACAGTGTATAAGGCTTACGAATAGGAAAAACCGAGAAAATATAGCATAAATCAACAATGAATTTTGCTCAAGCAGAAAACAGACATATTGTTCATGATACCCCCAAAACAAGAACTGGCCATATAAAGGAGTGCAACAAATAATCTCTGAATTGGTTCAAAAATAAATAGGCAATTAGAGTAGTTAAAATAAAGGCTAAATAATGGCCATCTTCCGCATCGTTTACACCGTTTTGCAATTTCATCCCAACCTTTGTTTCTTGACATTACTCATCTCAAACTTCTATTTATAAGTGCTCGGTCTCCAGTGATGGTAAGGCTGTTAAAATTCATATATAAGACAAAATTAACCTAAACCTTAACTGAGCAACCAAAATGTAGAATTTAAAACCTTCTCTCTAAAACCCTGAACTGTCTCCTCTCTTCCCATTTCATGTCTTTCTCTAAGTTCTCAAACCAACTTCTCAAAACCAAATCCCAGTTGGTCATTTCCCCAAAACCCCAAATTTTATGGATCAGTTTTCTCATCTTGTAGTAGGGAGGTTGCTTTATCCTGCAATTTTAAATAGAATATAACTCTTACTGCCAATAATAGGTTTTCTCCCATCCGAATAGGGGTTTCTACCCATCGAAATCCAACCACTAACTCAAAACTCAAATTTTCCTGCCAAACTTCCATTCATTTTCTGAACGGACTTATTGAGGGCAACACCCGAGCTCTGAGAGGCCAAGAGGAATGTTCACCATAAAAGTAAGAAATGGCACATGCTCTAAAATCCACACTAGAATTACCCTGTTAATTTCTGTGAAGAGGAGCTCCAAATGATTAGTTTGGGCTATGACAGACGTTGACAAAACTTCTATTCTCAAATCTGCAACAGAAGTTAGTTGATACAAATTACTTGTTTCATTCAGGGTTCTACTTTTCGTTTTTGAAATGTTAGAGAATGGTGTATAGTGCTGCTATGGGAAACCTTCATTGGGTAGTACAGGCACCAATTTATGAAAGCTTGGGGAGAGAAATTCCAAGAAAGATAGATTGGAGATCGAAGTGCAAAAAAGAGCATAATATGAAGAGTGCCACAGAAATTCAGCAGAAGATAAACAAGTTTGAGCTATACATAATCAATTGTGGATGACCTAGAAACACAAAAATTAGATGTGTATTGTGCGGTCTTTGAACTTTGAAGAGTGAGAATAGGCATCATTTTGAATTAGCGAAATTCCAAAACAGGCTTGAGTCCTATAATTTGATGTAGGAGAGTTTAATTCAGTTCAACTTTAGGTTAGTGAATATTTTGGCAGTAGTTGATGAGAAAGGGTTTTTGGACCAAAACTCAAATCTGTACCGGAGCTGGGAATGGTAATCGGGAACAGTAGTTTGTAAATGGGGCCGTTTCCTATGGCAGCATGCTGGACTCTCCTATTGAGGGTGGTCGGATTAATCTAAGAAAAGACAGGTCTTAAATATTAGCTTAAAATCAGAATCAAGAGAAAGGACGGGAGGGCTGGAGGAAAGAAGATAATAAGATTTTACCTTGAAAGGGATTAAGCAAATTGATGCAAACACTACATTAATTCTAATATAACAAGCCACTCTGCTGAAAATAAAGATAATACAAAGATTGCCACCCCCAATGTACAATCAACTAGCTCATATAATAGACATTAGAGAAGACGTTAGTAATCACCTACTGAAAATCAATTACACCTAGAAATCAATAATTTCTTGAGTGATATTTTAGTCATCAAACCCTATAACTATAGCAGCAACAAGTGTTTCACTGGCTATGCACGCAGAGGTTGTGAACAATGACTCAAGACAATCTCATATAGGCCACCTTAACAATAAACAGATCGAAATAGTTCCCTCTAATGTGTAATATATTTTATTTTGATTATACTCGAAGAATTGTAAGAATACGATTCTTTTACTGCACTTGATGACCAGCACGTCCACCAATGCATACCATTTTCCATGTACTCAAAAATCATTCAACAAATTATGCATTCAAGATAATGAAAAAAGGAATGGGAAAACCGAAAAAGTATTAGGGCCGTTCTCTTTGACCGTTTTGGGTCGTTTT
>CAIGRN010194635.1:0-15168 GCA_903798345.1 Fraxinus anomala | reverse complement strand
ACATTGGCAATGCTGAAGTTTTGTTACTCTTCTTTTATACACGGGAACTGATTGGACCATTATTTTCAGGTTTTCAACATTATTTAGACAAGATTCTGACTCAATGCCACGGGTCTGGACAGGGAAGGAAGATATTCGAGCAATCACCAAAACTGCTAGCTCTGCTGTATGACATACTTTTCTAAGAATATTTACGGTTTTATTGATTGCAATCTCTTTATTTTTTTTTATTTTTTTTTGTTGGTTCCTAGTCTTTGAAGCTGCTCTCTGTTATGGCTGCATACCGTTTGGATGATGATGCTGATACTATAGAAAGAACATTGTCCCTCGCTCTCATGGATCCCAAATCCACCAATAAGGGCACTTCAGTGGACCCTCTGGCCTCAAGCAGTTGGGCTGAAGTAATTATTTTGATTGCCGCATTTGTTTCTTTGAAGTTGGTAAAATTATATCTCAGCTTTAGCACATCAACAGCTGACCTCGATGAGAAATCTTTGTGAAACCTTTATTCTAAAACATATATATTTATTGTCGAGAGTGAATAAGCTATTCTTTATCTGTTCAATTGTGTTAAAATTCTTTTTTCTCCTTTTGGATTTAAAGATAGTTATACTTTGGCTTTAAAGCTACATGTGTCCCAATCTAGTGCTTAAAACTATATATATGTTTTAATATATGCTAGTTTGTTGCCCTTAATCTTATGTGTAGATATTCACAATGAACTAAATTTTTTGTTTGTGGTTGGTCCTGACCCAGATTCCACCATCCAAAACTTTGATAACACCGGTCCAGTGCAAATCTTTGTGGAGGCAATTTAAAGCTGAGACCGAGTACACTGTTACTCAGGCCATTGCAGCTCAGGCACGAACTTGCTCTTATAGTGTTTCTGAAAATATACTGTAATATTATTGATTCTTATATCTGTTTGTATACGCATTTATGCTGGTTTTGCTTCTAGAATCTTTGTGTTATTCTTCTTATAAGAGTGATAGCTATACGTTTTGCTAATTGGCAATGATTATTGACCGAGTTTCAGGAAGCTAGCAAGCAAAATAACACTTGGTTACCTCCTCCATGGGCGATTGTTGCGTTGTTAATCTTGGGTTTTAACGAGTTTATGACACTTTTGAGGTACCCCTTTTTCTTTATTTTTGTTGGTGGGGGGCTTCCTGGTGATACAGTCACTAGCTTTAGATCTCTCTCACCAGCTAATTTTGAATTGTCCTAATGAGTGATCGTTTCTTTCTTTTTCTTTTTTCTTTTTGCAGAAATCCATTATATTTGGGTGTTATTTTTGTTGGTTTCCTGCTTATAAAGGCTCTTTGGGTCCAACTAGACATCCAGGGTGAATTCCGCAATGGAGCTGTAAGTGAACTACTCGAATCAACTCTCTCTCTCTCTCTCTCTCTCTCTCTCTCTCTCTCCCCCCCTCCCTCCCCCCCGGCGTAAAACAGGTAGAGCCAAGTCACTTTTACTCTTCATGCTATTTTNGCCAAGTCACTTTTACTCTTCATGCTATTTTTCTTCATGGAGTCAGGCCACAGCTTGGAAAATTGAAATATCACCGAGTATGTTTGGCTAGTTTAAAAGGTTTATTTATTAGTTTTAATACAATAATTTTTTAAAAGATCAAAACTGCAAATATGTTAAACTTATTTTGACACTAGGCCCTTGTTTGGTCCCCGTTATTACCAAAATACATTTTTCTCTATCTTATTTTCAACTACACATTTTTCAATAAAATAATATTACACGCAAACCCAACAATTTTCCTTATTTTTTAACCACATATTTTCCATCAAAATACATCATTTTCAAAAAAATGGCGCTCAAACATGCTCTAGGGTAATAGTTACTTTCAAAATAAGTTTTTCTAGCATATACAACTATGTTTAGAAACGAAAAGTTATATAAAAGTAACTTCTCCTAAGCTTATCCAATAATGCTCTTAGTAATCAGATGCTTTTGAAATCAACTTATTTGCTTGACTTCTGATATCTTTTTTGCTTGCAGCTTCCTGGACTTCTTTCCTTATCAACCAAATTTCTTCCCACTATCACGAACCTTCTTAGAAAACTAGCCGAGGCAGGCCAAGGGCTTGGAAATCCCGACTCTCAGCATAATCCTCCAGCTGCAGGAAATAAATTCCAAAACAGCACTGGTGAATCAAGTGCTTTGTCTGAGGTAACTTCTTCCAAAAATGGATCTTAATACTCGAGTCCCTCGGCTCATTAGAAATTTGAGAAAGCTTTTGTTCAGAGAACAATTTTCTCCATGATACCACTTTTGTTGCTATTTGTAAGTAGTAAGCTGCAAAACTGTGGTTTATGGATCTGACTGCTGGCAACAAAAAGGAGGAACAATCTTGAAGACATTTCAGGGCATGTTTGGTATTCATCACTGCACAGAATAACAAATAAGATTTCAACTTGTTTTTTCTTAATCGTATCCACTGTCTCCACTTTGATATGTCAAACATGCCGTTAATATTTTTGCAGGGGTTATATAAATGTGCTTTTGTTAGTCACAGAAAATGTCCCAACGAGTTGTTTTTTGTAGATTTTTTCCTTTTGTGTTTCTTGTACCAATGGAAAAAGGCCTTGACTTGGCCTTGATTGAGTTTTATTTTCAGTTTTGCCTTCAAATTTTGTATTTTTCTTACTGTTATACGCACCTTGACAATTACAACAATTCCCCTTATACTGATGAATTGCTGCCAGAATTTCAACAAATGCTACTAGCAGCCATTTTCTGTACACACAGCAAAACTGTAACAATTAAGCAATAAGTGACTTTATACGGGCCTAACTTCACCAGAACTGAGTATGCTCTGTTGTTATATTTACAATTGGACTTTGCTATAGGTACAGGAATTCAAATTCTTGTACCTACAGACCACACACAGCATTTGGGGGGAAATTTTTTAATTTTCATTATTTTATACATGGGATACACTACATGTGAGTAGGAATTCAAAAATTTGGTCCAATTCTGGTAAAAATTCCCAGTACTTGAATCATTTTTCTTTACAATTTTGATTTTTGAGCTAAAATTGTGGTTAAATATTTTGAGATAACTTATGGGATTTGAGATTATACTTGGTGAAAAGATTCACTCTTTTTTATGGGAGTGTTGGATTATGTAGTCGACTCTAAATTTATTGTGAAAAAGTATAATATATTCTTCTTGTTTCCTTTCCTTTCCTTATGTTTCAGTTCTTCGTAACGTTCACATTGTTTTCTTTCCTTTCCTTATGTTTCAGTTCTTCGTAACATTCACAACCCATGTCTACAATTGGAACAATGATCATAGATAACTCGACAATCATATTCATCTCTTGTCGTAGGTTTAACATAAAAAATTCATGAGGACTGACAAGAAATAAATTCAAGATCTTTATTAGTTCGATATCATGTTGAATTATCTTATCTAAAAGTTCAATTTAATATTTATCATTTAATATTAATAGTTTTTATAGACTCAATATGTAACTCATTCATCTAAATAATTTAAGGTAAATATACTCGCACCACAATTTTTATTATCTACACCACATTTTAATTACAATTAATATCTCTAAATTTTTCTTATTTTTACGCTTATATCTATTAATTTTCACACCTATATTTTTATCCAAAATATCTGTTATGAGGGTCAAAAAGACATTTATCTCTCGTATTTAACTAATATAAAAGTTAAAACAAAAAATAAATAAAATTGTTCATCTTTTCAATGCACGTTGGTAGAATATTTGGATGAGAATTGTAATTAGGGACAAAATATGTAATTAATGATGTTAAGAATGATAATGTGATGGAAAAAAATTAAAGCCATAAAAGCAAAAATGCGCAAATATTGAAAACATTTCTTATAATTAAAATGTGGCACAGATATGAAAAATTGTTGCGTAAATATAATTATCCAATAATTTAACCGTGATGTGAGTGCACTTGAGAAAAATATGTAATTTACTAATTTATGCTATCAAATAAATCAACATATTAACTAACGTGTGGACTAAAAAGAAAAAGATTTGAAATCAAAGGAATAAATTAACATCAAATCCGAACAACAAATAGTTCACTATAATTAGTGAAGAGAAACGATACTTGCGTGATAGTGACATGTATCTATTCTAATTCTCAAAGGCTCATAATATAAATATATTTTGACATATTAAAGATGATGTTTTTTAAGGAACGCCAAATTCTTCAAATATGGAATCACTTTTTTTTTTCCCCTTAGTTGAAGACTACTAATTTTCATAACTAGTAGCAATTAATTTTCTCCACTACCAAGAAAGTTAAACCCCCTTAGCACCAAATACTTCCAAGAATAATGCTACCTTTACGTAATAGAGTTCAGATATGGCATCGATTTTCTTTTTCTTAATTGAACACTATAGTTAAACTAATTTTCGTAACTTGTAGCAATTAATTTTCTCTACTACCAAGAAAGCTAAATCACTCGGCACCGTGAAATATGGCATCAATTTTTTATTTTATTTTTCTTAGTGGAAGACTACCAAGAAAGCTAAATCCCCCTTAGCACCAAATTCTTCAAATATGGCATCAAAATATTTTTTTTCTTGGTTGAAGATTTCTAATTTTCATAACTTGTGGCAATTAAGTTTCTCCACAACCAAGAATTTTAGCAAATAATTTTCTCCACTACCAAGAATTTTAGCAATTAATTTTCTCCACTCCCAAGAAAGCTAAATCCCCCTTGGCACCAAATTCTTCAAATAGGCATCAATTTTTATTTTTTTCTTAGTTGAAGACTACTAATTTTATAACTTGTAGCAATTAATTTTCTCCACTACCAAGAAATCTAAATCCCCCTTAGCACCAATTTTTAAAATATGGCATCAAATTTTTTTTTTCTTAGTTGAAGACTACTCTCTACTGTTAAGCCAATTATTCTTAATTAGCTTTTTATTCTTATTATATTTATTGATTCATTAATGCATGTATAGTGGGTGACTCTGTGTGTCTCTCTCTATATGTATGTGTGTGTATTCATATTACATTGGAAGGAAGGATCTTTGTTTTAATTAAGGTTTTTGTCTGTGTTTCAATGGCTTCAGTTGGTGGTGCAGCTTTGGAGCTTCTTGTGTCTATACTTCTGTGGTTCAGTACATTTACTTCCAATCCAGGTCTGTTACTTTTCATAATTCCTTCCATTTTATTTTTTTCATTCGGGACACCTCCACTGCTTATGTTTTTCAAAAACTATTTTTGAGACTAAAAATCTACTTCTTCCGCTTAGAGGTAGCCGACTCAAGATGACTTCTTGAAAAGCTAATCTACAAAAATGTAGATTAGCTTTTTAAGAAACTGCTTTCAAATTTATTTGAATATTTTTTTTAAAGTGCTTATGTGATTAGAAAAGCTTTTAAAAGAAATTAATCCAAATCAAAGAGTTTTTCTACAAAAAGCAAAAACAGGAGCGAAAATGTTATGTATATGTATAATTATTATGTCTATCGAAAAGTTTCCTAATAACATGCAACTTACGTACTGCAGACAAGGAGAATTACAGTAAATATGGGTACCCATTCATCAGAGAAGCAAGTTCATTCTCATCACCGCCAGGTGGTGGCAGAGAGGCCTACGACTATATTATAATAGGCGGTGGCACCGCCGGGTGCCCCTTGGCCGCCACCCTTTCACAAAATTTCAGTGTTTTATTATTGGAAAGAGGTGGAACTCCTTTTGATAATGTTAATGTGTCATTCATGCAAAACTTCCTCATCTCATTAGCTGACAGTTCACCAAATTCAGCATCACAAGTTTTCATTTCCACCGATGGAGTTTTTAATTCTAGAGCTAGAATCTTGGGTGGAGGTACTTGCATTAATGGTGGATTTTACACCAGAGCAAGCTCAAGGTAGAATTGCCAACAGTCCCCGCAATAATTTTATCTCTTGTTTCTTCTTAATTCTTTTGAGGCGTATAGTAGTGTCAACCGGATGGAAACTAGGGATCGGCAATGGAGTTATCCCAAGGTGGACCATTCCATTTTTGCTCCGATCTGGTTTTTTCGGGAGGCCGTATGAAACGAGATGTGATTCAAATATCTCATTTTATCGACCGTTTATCTAATTATTTATTTTTCAAAAGATTTGGAGAAAGGCAATGCGAGGCGGGCCCCAGGCCCCTTAGTCAAAACATATTGTCCTTTAATATACAATTGTGTGTACTAAATGCGTCTTAGAAATTGAGGCTTGAAATGTTTGACTTCGCAGTTACGTTAAAAGAGTAGGGTGGGATGCAAAATTGGTGAATGAATCATATCACTGGATTGAAAAACAAATTGTTCAGAGGCCAAAACTTGCACCATGGCAGAAAGCATTAAGAGACAGTCTTTTAGAAAATGGAGTGTCTCCTTACAATGGATATACATTTGATCATGTACATGGAACCAAGGTTGGTGGCACAATTTTTGAAAGAAACGGCCGCCGCCACACCGCGGCGGAGCTACTTGCATCGGCAAATCTGGAAAAGCTTGATGTGTTGATACATGCTACAGTTCAGAAAATTGTGTTTGATATAAAAGGTACGATAAATAATTTACAACATCTTTGGTATCTAATACTTGCTGGGAATACGAGTCTAAGTTGGGTACTCCCTTATATAACTCCCAACGAACCTTTCCTTTCTCGTCCATATTTGACGTGCGACTATGTGGGATTCGGCTAAGAAAGGAAGTGTTTTCATAAATCTCCTCTGTGAGGATGGAAATTTGGACAATACTCGATAGTGCAACTGGCAAAATTTATTTCTTTATATTGTCTAGTACTATACGAAACTAGCACGCACTTTACTTGTAAAATGTTCATTACAGGGAAAAAACCAAGGGCAACTGGAGTAATCTTTAAAGATGAAAATGGGATGCAACATCAAGCAGTTATTTCAAAGAAGTCCAGAAGTGAAATTATACTGTCATCTGGTGCGATTGGAAGCCCTCAATTGCTGCTGCTAAGTGGAATCGGACCGAAATCCCAGCTTGAAAAGTTGAACATTCCGGTGGTTCTTGATAACGAGTTCGTAGGAAAAGGCATGTCCGATAATCCTATGAATGCGATTTATGTTCCGACTAGTCAGCCGGTCAAGCAATCTCTAATACAGACTGTTGGAATTACCAAGATGGGAGTGTACATTGAGGCTACCAGTGGATTTGGACAATACTCAGATAGCATTCATTGGGAACACGGACTTGTTTCAGCTGAGGTGAGTAACAATTCACATATGGCTATATTGGATAGGATATGACAACAAAACGTATAGTTTTTAATATTTCTTCTTCTTTTGTTTTGGTATTATCTAATATTGTAAAATCCACTTAACGAAACAAGCCACAAATATGCAGATTGTTGGGTAGTGTTGCAAGGTGGCAATAGGCCCCACTGCTTGAGGGTTCGGATAGAGAGCCCACAGCTCGATTCTTAAGTGGTTTGGATTTAGGAATATATTAGACATTTACTGTCGGAAAATAGTTGAAAAAGTTTATTTTTATCAATTTCTGACCAAATATTTGGATGGGTCTCGCTACTCGAATTTGGCGAGAAATGGGTCGAACATATTCTACTTGTCGAATAGATGAGTTTGGCATATTTGGAAGTCAAAAAATTTTTTCGGATGAATGAGAAATTAGTGAATGAAGTAAGGTTGAAAATCATGAATTTTGAATTTAAAAACGGAAATTCCACTGCTCAAGCGGCAGCCTCGCACTTAGTGAGCTGCAATGTCCTTGCTCTGGGAGCTCGAGCGGTAAGCAACGGACAGCTAGCGGTAAGCAAACCTGTGAAACTTTTCGAGAACATGTTAAATTTTAGGTTGTATCTTTTCGTGTACAACTCTTTAACCTCTATAAATTGAATCCCTATGTGATAGTTTCATTCACTTCCATTTTATGCAATCAAAGCATATCACATAACATAATTATCTTGCCAAAATTCTACATTAAAATTTTGTTCTTTTTCATATAAAAAAGAGTACGAAACTTCATTTGGTTTGCCTTTTCTTGGAAGTTGATCGTTAAATCTTGGAAGACAATTGCCAAACCATTGTCGGCACTTGTGCGGGACAAATTTCTCTTAAGAATAAAGTATCTCTACTTATATTCTTAAGTAGTCTAATTTATGGCACCATAAATTAGAACATGCAAACTTTAACTTTGTTCACAGATTAATGAATTTAAGTTTGCTACCAACTATGCATTTTAATACAAATAGTAAATGCAAGACATGTGTAGGGGTTAAATTGGCCAAAACACTATTTTATTTAGTTGAAAGAAACATGACACCCTTAGAATTAATTCACAGCGATATATGTGACTTAAAATTTGTAAAAATTTAAAGGTGATAAAAAGTATTTCATCACTTTGAATGACATATAAGATACTATTATATATACTTGTTGAGAAACTAAGTCAAAGCTTTAGAAGTTTTTAAACACTACAAGAATGAAGTTGAAAATCAACTTGAAAAACAAATAAAGATGATTTGTAGTGATAGAGATAGAGAATATGTTGCATCGTTTGAAGAATTTTGTCTAGAATTTGGTATTATTTATCAAACAATGGCACCTCATTCACCTCAATCAAACGGTGTTGCCGAATGCAAAAATCGAACTCTTAATGAGATGATGAATGCAATGCTAATAAGTTCAAGGTTACCTCAAACCTTATGGGAGAAACCATACTTTCGGCAAATCACATTCTTAACAAGATACCACACAAAAGTTAGGTTGAAACACCTTATAAATTATGGAAATGTCGAAAATCTTCCTACAAATACTTAAATGTGTGGGGGTGGTTAGCTAAAGTTCAAATACTTAAGCCTAAACATGTTAAAATTGGACCTAAAATCATTGATTACATTTTCATTGGATATGCAAATAATAGTAGCGCATATCAATTTTTGGTTCATAAATCAGAAATATTTGATGTACATGAGGTACTATAATTGAATCAAGGAATTCTGCATTTTTGGAAACATCTTTCCTTGTAAAGAAAGATAAGCTCACAAAAACGAACCTATATACTGCAAATGAAAATCATCAAGAAAATAAAAAATCAAGACGCAGTAAAAAGACGAAAATATCTAAGACATTTGACCCAAATTTTCTAACATATTTTCTATGTCCACTCTCGAAGCTCTTTATTGGAAATGAGCTATTAATAATAAAATTGATTCCATCATGCAAAACCATACTTGAGAATTTATTGATCTTCCACTGAGATATGAAGTTTTAGGCTGCAAATGAATCCAAGGCTGTAGTTAAGAAGTTTTAGGCTGTAGTTAAGAAGTTAAGTAGATTTACAAGTAATCCAAGAAATGACCATTGGAAGGCATTAACAAGGGTACTTAAATATTTAAAATACACAGTTAATTAGGGATTATATTATTCCAAATATCCTGAGGTGTTAGAAAAATATATCGCTGAAAATTTGATATGTGAAATAAATGATTCAAAGTCTACAAGTAGTTATGCTTTTACTATTGGAGGAGGAGCCGTGTCCTAAAAATTCTGTCAACAAACGTGTATAACTCGATCTCCAATCGAGTTTGAGTTTATTGCCTTAGATAAAATTGGTGAAGAAGCAGAATGACTTTGTATTTTCTCGAAGATATTTCGTATTGAAAAATCTGGTGCCTGGTATTAGTATAATTGTGATAATCAGTCGGCTATTGCAAGGCACAAAATAGTATGTATAATGAAAAATCTTGACATATTTGTGAGAAACATAATACTATTAAACAATTAATTTCAAACGATATAATCTCGTTAACTATGTTAAATCGAATAAAAACATGTTGAATCCTTTAGTAAAGGATTATCAAGAGATCAAGTGTACCATTTTTCATGTGGAATGGGCTTAAAGCCTATTTGACTAGAATCATCGTAACGGTAGCTTAACCTTGTTGACTAAAAATCCCAAGATTTTTGTTCGATTGGATAACTAAGTTATGAACGGTTTAGACGAGCACTTCTACCCATTCCTTAGAAAAAGTGCTATTTTGCAAAGTATATTAGGATAAACTATATTTTTAATGATTCATATAATTTGGAAGAGCCAAGAGAATAGTATGATATGATACTATATGAGATCACCTAAATAAGTGTGGAGTGGGGACACTTTTATGAGAATTGAAGCTTAAATTATCTTAAAGCACTTATGAAATAAATAGTTGTTCAAGGCCAAAATGAACACAACCATGAGAATCAAAGTTGTTAGAAAAGTTATGGTGTTGGTACAATTGTTTTGATTTACACCAACGGCTGAATAGTTGAAGACATTGTGTTCACTTATTAGCCTAGTAAATTCGATTTTATTCTACTAAGAAATGTTCAAAACCAAAAGTTACCTCTCTTGATGTCGTCTATACTCCTTTTTTGTTAGACCATAAGGGGACACCACTAGAACACCCAAACAAGGATCTATTTTCTTTTGCAGTCTGCATTTCATATACTTGTGGGTAATTTTCATTCACGTGAGAGATTGTTGGAAAATAGTTGAAAAGGTTGATTTTTATCAATCTTTGACCAAATATTTGGATGGATTCCGCTACTTGAATTTTGCAAGAAATAGGTCGAACATATGCTACTCGTCAAATAGATGAATTTTGTATATTTGAAAGTCAAAAACAATTTCCAGATGAATGAGAAATTAGTGAATGAAGTAAGATTGAAAATCGTGAATTTTGAATTTAAAAATGAAAATTCATATATTAAACAGTTGCTCGAATGGCAGCCTCATGTCTGAGCGTTTGAGCGGCAAGTTGGCGGATAGCGAACGGTCAGCAAACTTGCGTAACTTAAGACTAGGCTAAATACTGGGTTGTATCTTTTCGTGTGCAAATCTTTAACCTCTATAAACTGGATCCCTGTGTGATGGTTTCATTCACTTCTATTTTATGCAATCAAAGTATATCACATAACGTCATTGTCTTGCCAAAATTCTGCATCGAAATCTTGTTCTTTTTCATATAAAAGGAGTACAAAACTTCGTTTGGTTTGCCGTTTCTTGTGATTTGAAGTGTTGTCGTCACAAGAAATTGATCGTTATATCTTGGGAGACAATTTCCAAACCACCGTTGGCACCTTTGTGGAGCAAATTTGTCTTAAGGACAAAGAGTTCAACTCTTGTCTCGATCGTTCCTGCACTCCATTTTTTCATTGTGTTTGATCTAAGTTGGTATATATTTACCGAGTTTTAACCTTTGATTCAATTGTTGGTAATGTGTGGTAAGTTCACGTTTCATTTATCACTATCAAGAATCACTTTATCACTTATTATATTCAACATTTATACCCGTGGTAGATTGTCCTAATATTTCTATATATACAGGTCGAGAGACAGTTGAGTGTGAACTACTATAAATCAATATGTATGTTTCTGATGTCGTTTTTGCTTAACATTGCTCTCGTAATTGAGATTTGGACTTAATTCCTAAAGCAGATATATCATCTTTTTGTGATGTGATCAGATGGGGCAATTGTCTGCCATTCCTCCGAAGCAAAGAACATATGAAGCAATCCAATCCTACAAGAAAAGAAAGAGAAACCCCCCACATGAAGCATTTATGGGAGGTTTCATTTTAGAAAAAGTTGCTAGGCCTTTATCCACTGGCCACCTTAATCTTCTCAATACAAATGTTGATGACAATCCCTCAGTCACTTTCAACTACTTCAGCCATCTGTCTGATCTACAAAAATGTGTCGATGGCATACGAATCATAGAGAAGATATCGAGATCAAAATATTTCACTAACTACATAGAATGCGACGGCGAAATGGTCGAAAAGCAGCTGAACATGAGCGTTCGGGCTAATGTTAATCTTTTACCTAAGCACGCTAATGATACAAAATCCTTGGAACAGTTCTGTAAAGACACTGTAAGCACAATTTGGCACTACCATGGAGGGTGCCATGTGGGCAAGGTAGTGGGACCTGATTATCGGGTTCTTGGAGTTGAGAGGCTCCGTGTTATTGATGGTTCGACGTTCACTAAATCGCCCGGGACTAATCCTCAAGCCACAGTGATGATGATGGGCAGGTAAGGATCATAATATTCTTTTTTTCATTATGCTAACACTAACACAAGTGCTTGAAAGTTGTTTTCTTGGAAAATCAAGTTTTGTTAACAAAAAAGTAAATTTGAAAATTATATTTAGCAAAATAAGTAAAAATTTGGACTTGTACAAATGCAGGTACATGGGAATGAAAATATTGAGAGAGAGATAGGGAAGAGCAGCTGGAGTATAAGAGGGTTAAGTTTGTGTTTGTAAAACTGATGCAATATTAGAAGAGATTTTATTTAATATAGTTTCCAATTTTAAGGCCTATGTTAGGAAATTTAATCATGTTTGATTTATTAGCTTTTATAGTATTTTCTTACTTAAAATATGGCCTTTTTAAACCCTATATAAATGGGCCTTTTGCGTTGTAATAAAACAACCTGATTATATGAATTAACAACCTGATTATATGAATTAAAGTGACTTCCTCTTCCCCTTAATTCTTGTCTCCATGTCCCTCTTTTCTCTTCCCTTTCCGCTTATCCTATTGCATCCTACCTCAAAAACTTACTTCCTTGTCATATCAATTTTATAAGCTATAAATTATGTTTACGACTAAAAAACTTATATGGAATGGGAAATCAGTCATTTCCTATCTTGTGTATCCATTATATGAAACATCAAATCGTTTGGTGAAAGAAGTTCCAGCATGATCTTCACTCATTTATTAAAACCGTATGTAAATCAATATTTTGATAAAAAGTATTTCCAATTCTTTATAATCAAGACAAAAATACAGTTGACATCAACTTCCACGCCGTTTGGTACTAACAATAACTATAGGAAAGAATTGTCAAGGCGTAAAAAAGATGAAATCCAATTTACTCAGAATTTTCCATCTTTTGTCGCCTTCATTGAGAAGGCAAAGGGAATTCGAGAAATGTTTGGAAATGGTACATGAATATTGACCTGGTTGTTCATCGTTCTGGAATCTTGTTTGGAATGTACTATACATAGTTTTGATCTGTTTATTTTAAATTTTTCATATTGTTCTGTTCTTCCTTCCAATTCTTTGAAGTTAAAGAATAGTGGTTTGTTTTGGCACTTGCGAGACAATTGAACAGTAATTACTACCTTAATAGCATAGGTAATGAGAATTGGACGGAGGAAGGAAAAAGCTAAAATCTTGTCATTATGCTGTTCAATTCTATCCAATACAGCATACCGGTTTGGCAACTGCCTAACTCTCTTGTTTCTGTTGTATTAAAATAACACTACCTGTCCAGGGAGAAAAAAGTACGGTAGTAGAATCCCTGTAGTGTCGTCTTTCAGATTTGCTTGATATGACTAACAAAAAATGCTTAATTCCTGAATCCCGACTGCAGAAAGGCCAAAACAGAATAAGTTCCCAGCATAGACAATCAACCTTCCCACACAACCGGCATCCAAGAACCGATCAGATCATGGTTTTACATCCTTTACTTAATGGATTTGGATCAATATCCCAAGAACATGATGTGCTGATAACATAGTATATCAAATGCACTCCAGCACCTACCTCGAGGACTCTTCTGCGGTGAAAATCTGAGTTAGGGAGGGAGAGGTTGTGGTGACCGCATTTAACATCTTCCAACTGAAAATTTCAAAAATTATTGAAAAGATGAATTTCATTGCACTTCAAATCCAAATGTAAGACTATCCCAGCTTATAAACTGTTCGATGCAAAGGCCTATGGTGTCACTAAAAAGAGTTTGTAATGCATTATTGTAGATGACGTTAAGTTCAGGAAAAGGAGAAAAAAGATGGATGTGTAGTGATTTTTAATATGTAGATATTGTAATTCTCAAAGGCTCATAATATAAATATATTTTGACATATTCTCTTTAAAGATGCTGTTTTCTAAGGAACGTCACTTCCAAATTGGATAATGTCCCCATCCTTTCTTTTTGGTCCCATGTGGTGTACAAACAAAATTTAATGTTGCACTACCATTTTAGTCCTTCTAGGTGTGGATTGAATCAAAATCGATTCACTTTTCCAATGGTCCATGCATTTTTATCTTCAAATGGTTTTAGGAATTATGAACGGAATATAATGATATATGAATATAATGGCTGTTGCTAATCTCTAGCATGAGGTGTATGACTAAATTAAATTGTGTTGCGCGAAACGTCTTAACGTGTCTTCGAACGGACTTTGGTTGGTTAGTAGCTAAGTAGGAATAGGCCAAGTAGAACTTGAACTTGACATGATCGATGGGTTTTATCAACTTTCAATTTGTACGTGATATTTTATTTATTCATGAAAATGATTTATTTAGTTTCATTATAATGTCTACCGAACCATTCTTTTTCTTAGGCAAGAATTAGTTCATTTTCATAACTTATAGCAATTAATTTCTCCACTACTAAGAAAGCTAAATCCACCTTAGCACCAAATTCTTCAAATATGTCAATTTTTTTTTTCTTAGTTGAAGACTACAGTTAAGCTAATTTTCATAACTTGTAGCAATTAATTTTCTCTACTACCAAGAAAGCTAAATCCCCCTTAGCACCAAATTCTTCAAATATGGCATCAAGTTTTTTTTATTCTTAGTTGAAGACTACAGTTAAGCTAATTATTAATACTAGAAAATAAGTAACTAAGTTTTGGTTAAACAATTTAACAAGTTTTCTTTGGAATTTTATTATAAAGCGAAAAAAATAAGAAACATTTTCTTGCTTTTCGAAATGTTTCTTATAGTTTTTGAAAAGTTTCAATTTCTAGTAGTTATCATTCCAACTGTAAATTCATTACACCATTAAATGCCTTTCCCAAAAATGATTATTCTGTTGTTCGTCTGATCAAATCATTCTTCTTAATTAGCTTTTTATTCTTATCATATTTATTTGATTTATTATTGCATGTATAGTGGGTGACTGTGTGTGTGTCTCTCTCTATATATATATATGAATGTGTGTGTGTGTATATTCATATTACATTGGAGGGAAGGATCTTTGTTTTAATTAAGGTTTTTGTCTGCGTTCCAATGGCTTCAGATGGTGGTGCAGCTTTGGAGCTTCTTGTGTCTATACTTCTGTGGATCAGTACATTTACTTCGTGTCAAGGTTTCACGGGTTGCCTTTCTTCTTAGCATAGAAAGG